>JARQOC010000007.1:206868060-206928154 GCA_033576535.1 Allobates femoralis | reverse complement strand
TCACCGTCAAAAATGTCTCCCTCGGGACATAGCACTCACTGGAGTGTATTACACAGGATGAGATTAGATATGCAGTGTCCATTGTATCTATTGTGTGACCCCAACCATGTCCACGTCTATGGGAGCAGCAGTGATCTGATGCGTGACGATTCCATCCACATCTACAGCATAAGACCAGAATTGTAATAAAAGTAGTGAAGCCACTCTGTCCACTTCTATGAAGCAGTGGTGTAATGGTGACCCCCTCCGCTCCATGCACTTATATGGGAGAAGGGTAATTTGTGACACCATTCGGTCCACTTCTTTGGGAGGAGTAGCGTAGTGTGTAACACTGCACCATAAACACACCACCCCATCCACTTCTATGGGAGCAGCAGTGCAATGTGTGACACAGCTCCGTCCATGTCTATAGGACCAGTAGTGTAATGAGTGACACCACTCTGTCTACTTTTATGGAGCAGTGATGTAATGTGTAACCACGCTCCATCCATTTCTATGGGAGCAGTATAATTTGTGACACCACTTCATACACACACCAGTCCGTCCACTTCCATGGGAGCAATGGTGGTATGTGTGACATCGCTGTCCACTTCTGTGTGACCCTACTCCTTCATATCTATGGGATCAGTGTTCCTCTGTCCAATTCAATGGGAGCTGTAGTTTAGGCTATGTGCCAAAAACACATGACCCTCAGACTTGTAATGAAAGTCAATGTGATTTTCCAAAAGCTGTGCCCACATGTGCATTTTTGAAAGCCATTCTAATCAGCCAGAAAATGAAGCACTAAAAAAACGCTGCTAGAACACATTGGTGAGTGTTTGAAACAGCTGCGTTTTTGTGGCTGAAAAAACGCAGCACAAAAGCAGCCCAAAAAAATACGCCCAGTGAGCACATAGCCTTAATGTGTAACACTGCCCTGTCCACTTCTATCAAAAGAGAGGTGTAATGTGATGGGTGCTAGATACATGGCTCTGTGGTGTATCACGCATGATTGTCATTGGATACATGCTCCAGGGCATATCACAGATGGTGAGCAATACATACATAACTCTGGGCACATCACGCATTATGCGCATTAGATACATGGTCTATGATGTCAGTATATATCTCTTGCAGTGGGCCAGCATATCCAGCTTAAACATCGTCCTTGGATCTCCCGTAGGGAAGCCACGTGTTTAGGCTCTTTTACGGAACTGACGTTAGATTACCTGGGGATGTATATTAAACAGTGGCCCTGAGGGAAAGGAGTTGAATCCTCTCTCCCCCCCACCCCCTTTTTTTTCTAATCCTGATTTTCCTCATAGTTTAGGCAGATGGTCTTTCTTGTGTTGGCAATATGGAGAGGGCGTCCGACTGAAACAGATTTTGGTGAACGGAGATTTGCCAACTTTTACTGAATTGCAAGCTTGATCCTCCGTCCATGAGGTTGAGATGGTTCGAATATATGCAGCTTCGTTCTTTTTGCTCTGTTGGAGTCGGGTCACTTGAGCTGCACTGATCTTACCCGTCTGTGTGAGTTGTTCACACTGAACTCCCCCTATGAACATGCGATCTCTGTTTCGTGCATATTACTTATAGGTAGAGGCTGCTGTGCACGGTTGGGCCTTCAGGGGCTTTGGGAAAGGGATTTCGGGAAGATTATTCCTGCTCTTGCCCATCAACTGGGATCTTCTTGCGCAGCTCAAGAAACCAGTTATAACAATCCTAGCCAGGTGGTACATGACGCTACATAGACTTCATAAGATCTTCCCTGAGGTCCCTGAGACGTGCTGGCGTTGCGGAACTGAGATTGGTACTGTGGTCCATATTTCGCTGAGTTGTAAAAACATTGCAGGGTTTTGGAAAAGGATATTTGAGAACTTCAATATTACTGGTCGGAGTTTCGTGGGTACTCCGGAGATGGCGCTGCTGTTTATCCTTCCTGGGTCCCTCAAAGCCTGTGAGAAGGACATTCTTCGATTCTGCTTGACGGCCGCTAGGGCGATTATTCCAAGGCACTGGAAATCAATGGACATCCCCTCCATGTTGGAATGGTATGCTGAGATGGTGGAGTTGTACAGAATGGAGAGTTGTGCGCAGACTCCTCTGGTCTTAATGACAGGTTTCCCTTGGTGTGGAAGGAATGGATACTTTTCAGGGACTCAGATTTGTTCGCTTGACTTGCCCTTCACGGCCTTTAGATCTTACTGCTTAAAGGGGTTTTCTAATATATTGCCAATGAGAAGGATGACGGTGAGGGGATTCTTCTCTCCCTTCCCCTCCCTATGGTCTTTACTACTTCATCTTGCTCCCCTTTTCTTTCACTCAGCTACCTCTCTCTTTCGATCCTTCCCCTTGTATACCTAGTTTCCCTTTACCCATTCTATCTATATTTATTTGCTATTCTTTCCTCTTTCTTAGTTTTATATAATTACTTGTTTAAACATATGTAAGTACTTACTCTTGTATGTATATTCAATTATAATAGTGATTGGTCTATGATTCTTAAAAAGTAAGTGAAAAAACAGATAATAAATATTACATTGCTGTCATGAAGCAACCACCGAAGCTGGATAAAGGACGCGATGACAAACTGCGTCTGAAATGTATAGCACCATATTCCATGGTTCCTTGATGAAGGCAATGTAATGTTTTTTATCTGTTTTTTTCACTCACTTTTTAAGAATTTAAATAAACATGGAAAACTTTTATTGGAATTTGGAGATGTAAAGTTTTTTTTTTCTATTTGCTCAGGTCCCATCTAATGACAGCCACATTCAACTAATGTACAGGGGCTGCCATGTTTGAGGTGAACGAGTGTCGGGCTCAAAATAAACGTTAGTTCTCAATAACTCAGCGTGGGGATAAACAATAGTAAACGATCTCTTCCAGTGTGGTAGCCGATCGGTTTTGGTGGGCGGGAGATTTAAACCGCTCAGCTCTGCGGTCATGAGACTGATCAGCTGATCGGGTTGCTCCCCCCTGCCTGGTCAGCTGATGCGCAAGTCCTCAAGCCCCGGAGTTACGGTAGATGCTGCGGCACACATTGGGGGACACGCCGGAGAGGTGAGGATGTTTTTTTTTTTAATTATTATTAACCCTTGCTTCACTTCCACAATATACAGTATATACATTGTGGAAGTAAAATAACACAGGAAAAGAGCAGTTTTAGTGTACTGAACATGCTCAGCACATGAACATCAGGTCTGGGAAACAATGTTTCCCCGCGCTCCATAGGCCTCCATGTTAGTTGCCGTGGACCGCGTCAGATTCAATTCTGTCTGATTTGGTCCGCTGTGCCCAAAATTGGAGCAGATGTTTTACCTGCGCTCCATAGTCCTCCATGTTAATTGCCGCGGACCACATCGGATTCGATTCTGTCCGATTTGGTCTGCTGTACCCAAAATCAGACTCCGATTTTGGATCCAGCAAAGCATTGGACAGAATCGGATCTTTCACAAATCGGATGTCATTAAGGACAAATCTGTGCAGATCCGTTGCCCATAGGGCAAAGAAATCAGCATTTGGGAAAGGCGAAATACAGCCGATACAAGGGATGAGAGGCCATAAACATAGAACAAGCACATTTTGACTGCAAGATACCCAGGGGTGCACCGAGCCCCACTGCCGCCTGAGCCGCGGCACTGATTACGGGGGGGGGGGGGGGTGTGCTGGTGGAGCCTGGGGCTACCGCCCCTTCTGCAGTGACCGGATCGCCACTGCCGCCTGAGCCGCGGCAGTGATTGCCGGCCGCTGCCGCGAGTACCGGGGGGTGGGGGGTGCTTTTGAAGCCTGGGGCTGCCGCCCCTTGTGTGCGTGTCCCCCCGCTTACCTGCGGTGAGCGGGATGAGCGGCCGGCGCCATAACAGGGGGAGGCTCTGTGCATGAGGCACCGCCCCCTTCTGCACAGCCGCTCCCCCTGCCGGCTGCCACCTGAATGACAGGGCTCACACTGTCCAATGGACGGTGCGGCCCTGAAGATACCAAATATCTTTCATAAGTTGACATTGTTATGCCACATCAGCCCCACAGCCAATTAGTGGCAGCTATCGATCTGCTGTGCTCTCACTTCCTTCACACCAAGCTCATACATCTGAGGGGACGTGACCAATTGCAGCCGCTGATTGACTCTAGGCCTCCCTTGGCATAGGAATGTCACTGAAAGTGAGTATATGGTGTTTATGATTTCCAACAGAGAATATAATATTTATAAGTGGGTTCTTCTAATAGTGGGCAATTTCTTTAAGAGAATTAAATAAGCTTACCTCTCCATATCTGCTACAGACTGTGCGTTCTGTTGAAGAAAAACAATGCAAAGTATTTAGGACTTCAAGTTCAGAGCACATTAAAGGGAACCTGTCACCTCATTCTACCTCTGACCTATCACTAGCTGTCCCTACACCTTCCTAGCTGCTCCCTAACCATCCTTGTCTGCTGTAAATGTGGCCTATAAAGATATTGAAAAATGACTCATAACTTACTGCCGGTCGCTCAGTCAGGAGACTGGAAAGGCGGCTCCATTCTCCCCTCCTCGCTGCATCACTGCACGCCCCACTGGCGTAATTATTCTTTCTTCATCTCCTCCTCTGTTTGAATCTCCCACCCTCTTCTCCTCCTATGATGCACAGGCTGGTATGTCATATCTGGCCTGGTGCATTGTTGGGCTTAATCATGTGTTAAGGTGCTGGCTTCTGGCGCATGCGCAGTGCGCATATTAAAGCCGGCATGGTCACGTGGTACAAGTCAACCTCAATAATAAGCGCACTGCGCATGTGCCAGAAGCCAGGGATATACCACGTGATTAGGCTCCACAATGCACTGGTCCGGATGTGACGTACTGGCCGGTGCATCATAGGAGGGGGTGGGTTGAGGGGGAATTCAAGCTTAGGAGGAGATGAAGAAAGAATAATGATGCCCAGTGGGGCGTGCAGTGATGCAGCGAGGAGGGGAGAATGGAGCCGTCTTTCCAGTCTCCTGACAGAGCGACCGGCAGTAAGATAGAAGTCATTTTTCAACATCTTTATAGGGTGGATTTACAGCAGAGAGGGATGGTTAGCGAGCAGCTAGGAAGGTGTAGGGACTGCTAGTCATAGGTCAGGGGATAGAATGAGGTGACAGATTCCCCTTAAAACAATATTAAAGACAACCTGTCACATTTAAAAAGGAGCCCAAGCTACAGGCAGCATATCAGGGTTCGTTCATTTAGATACAATTATAGATTTCAAACTTTTTATCTAGTTAATCTCTAAACCAGTTAGGCTGGCTTCACACTGCAGTTTTTTTTCCTGATCAGGTTCGATCAGGTTTGTGTGCCAAAACCAGGAGAGGAACCTGGAGAGGAACTTGCAGAGAAAAAGTATAATTGAAAGATTGACACCTGTTCTGAGTTTTGGAGATACTCCTGGTTCTGACATACAAACCTGATCGAACCTGATCAGGGAGAAAAACTGCAGTGTGAAACAAGCCTAAGGCTGGCTTCACACCACGGCCAGATCCGGTCCGGGGCTATCAGGGGTGAATCTGACAGCCCCGGACCGGATTTGTAAACAGAACCGGAGGGCAAATATGCCCTCCGGTCCGGTGTGCAGCCGGATCCCTCTAATTGTAGCCGAAGCTGCTGATTATTCAAGATCGTGGCTAGCAGGGAGCTAGCCGCAGTCCTGAAATTACAGCAGTGTTCAGCCGCAGGTGTCCGGTTCCCGGATACTCCCGGATCGGGGCAATTTGGCCACACAGACTCCCATGTTAGGCAGTGCCGGATTGCCTCGGATCTGGAGGATTTTTCTCCCTGGACGCAAAAATGCTGCATGCTCCGATTTTGTGTCCGGGAGAAAAATCCGATTTCTCCCGGACACATGGAAACTGGATGGCAGATAGCTGCCATCCAGTCCCATAGGATACTATGGGGCCAAAATCTGGTCCGGGCTGTCCGGTGTCGGATTGTGCTGTGGTGTGAAGCATGCCTAAGTCATAACACACAATATTGAAAAGTGAACCCGTCAGCAGTTTTTAAGTAAGGCCCTATATACACAGTAGATGAGGGTGGTTAGTGACATCATAATGTAGACGGACTCTGTGGTGCTGGGGCAGAGGCCGTCTCTGTCCCTTGTGCAGTCTCTCCCTTGTCAACTGTCCCCCCGTACTCTGTCCTAATCTTTGTAAACAAATGTATTTTTACTTAAAATCCAATGTTTAATTTCCTGGTAAAAAATGTGCAGGGCATCGCTGTATTTTCTATTGCAAGTGGGATTTAACTGGTAACCAGCAGATCAGATTAGCCGACATGTGCAGGGAAAGGTGTAGGCCCGGCTTGTGAGATCGCATCAAAGCAAGGGATACAACCTACGATGTACCAGTACGTCATAGGTCATGAAGGGGTTACAATCTGGTACAGCTCTGCATCAGAGCAGACAGCACTGTGAAAGGAGAACTACCATAGTAAATGTGTTCGTAATGGGACAATGAATTTCTGCAGAGCGTGATGTTATTACAGGTCTCACACTGGTAATGCCCCATTTAATATAAGCCTCGGAGGCAGAGCCAAGTCTGGACAATAGATCTTAATAGCTTACTATGTACTGTTATTAAGCCGATGAATAAATGTGGTATAATAATAGTAAGCGCTGAGAGCTAAAACAGGATACACAATGCTCTTAAATATATTACCTTTGAGTTTTATTCATTCAACAAATAAAAGCCCTCCTGCCACAACGCGTTTCGACGCTGACTGCGTCTTCCTCAAGTGGTCCACTTGAGGAAGACGCAGTCAGCGTCGAAACGCGTTGTGGCAGGAGGGCTTTTATTTGTTGAATGAATAAAACTCAAAGGTAATATATTTAAGAGCATTGTGTATCCTGTTTTAGCTCTCAGCGCTTACTATTATTATACCACATTTATTCATCGGCTTATCTACAATCTCCCTTTGGGGAGCGTGGTGTTGTGAGCTGCTCCGGAGCAGGACCTGGCTACATTTATCCATCCTTAAAATCGGCACATGATCCTTCACGCGAGCCAGCTAAGGAGAAGGCAGGAATCTTATATTAAAAACGTTGAAGGGGAACACCAAAGATCAGAAGATCAGTGAATACAAACCTTCACTCACCACATATCCACAATCTAGTTGTGCGGATAAGGCACAACTAGTAAAGGTGAGTGAAAATCCTGAATATCGCTTAATCTAGATTCCCCAATGCAGCGTGGCGCAACCTTTGTTTTTTGTTTTTTCTTTTGTATGTACTGTTATTAGGAATAATGTGGATTTCTCTGGTATAAGAGAGACATCAGAACTCAGACATCAAAGTATTATATAAATGGCTTAGAAGGCTTAGTCCTATTTCAACTCCCTGTAAAAGTGTTCTTCGGTAACAGAAAAAAAAATCAAGAATTAAAAATATTTTAAATGAATTCTGAAAAAACTTTCATTACCAAATCTAAATAGTTTTATGGGGATAATCACTCTAAAATGAAAATGGCTGACATCTTGATACACCGATAGAAACCTCTCGCCCAACATTAAGACAAGTGCCTGTGAGGATGCGCAGTAGGAAGCTCCAAATTTCACTTTCATATGTTGTAAAATATGCTCCAAATGAATATTCTAAATCAGGAGAGAACAGGAGTGCTGAGGTAATAAAGAGGCTGCTCACACTGCTGTCCACCCCCTGATCTAATCCTGGAGATACCAGGAATGCTGAAGTAAGAAGAATCTGCTCATACTGCTGTCCATGCTGACTCTCATGAAACACTGGAAATACCAGGGGTGCTGAGCTAAGAGGCTGCTCATACTGCTGTTCACCATGTATTTTTATATAATACAGGAGGTACGAGGTGTGTTCAGGTAAAGAGGCTGACACTGCTGTCCATCTAATCTAATACTGGAGACACCTGGAGTGCAGACGTAAAAGGAGATTTTTGTGTACTCACCGTAAAATCCTTTTCTCTTAGCCTCTAATTGGGGGACACAGACCGTGGGTGTTATGCTGCTGTCCACTAGGAGGCGACACTAGGCAGAATCTGCAAAAGAGTTTAGAAACTCCTCCTCTGTAGCATATACACCCTGTAGCAGGAAGTGATTCTCCAGTTTTGTGCTAAAGCAGTAGGAGAGTTAACAGATAATAACAGTGACACAGGAAGTCTACGCAGGCGACCTGTGTAAACAAATATAGTTAACAAAGTAATAACAGTGTAACATGGCCTGAAATCAAACAGGCACGTGTGTAAACAGTTAAAAGTTAGCAGAGTAATGCTAGTACCACAAGTCCTGAAATTGATCAGGCGCATGTGGAAAAACAGTGAAGAGTTAACGAGTACTAATCGTATAGCAAGGCCTGTAACTAAACAGGCTCACAGTACTATAAGGCCTGGAACTAAACAGGCTCACAGTACTATAAGGCCTGGAACTAACAGGCTCACAGTATTATAAGGCCTGGAACTAAACAGGCTCACAGTACTATAAGGCCTGGAACTAAACAGGCTCACAGCACTATAAGGCCTGGAACTAAACAGGCACAAGTGTAAACAGTCAACAGTTAACTGAGTGATAATAGGCAAACATATGTAAACATGTTAACCATGTAACAGCTGAGAAGCTATGTGAGAACTGTAGAAAAAGACCCACAAGGTCAATAGGGTGGGTGCTGTGTCCCCCAATTAGAGGCTAAGAGAAAAGGATTTTACGGTGAGTACACAAAAATCTCCTTTTCTCCTTCGCCTCATTGGGGGACACAGACCGTGGGACGTCCCAAAGCAGTCCCTGGGTGGGAAGAACAATGGAACTAGTGACACTGAGCCTGGTCAGTGAAGAACTATGCACCGACAGGCGGGCTGCTGCCGCCTGGATGGCACGTGTACCCAGACCTGCGTTTGTCGAGGACTGAGTGCAAGCACTATAGTGGCTTGGGTATGGGTGTAGGCTGACCCCTTGGCTGCCTATACACTTGTTGCGCCGATACCCCTTACCGAACTGTCCAGGAGGCTTTCACGGCCGTAGTAGAATGTGCCGTGACCTGCCGGAAGGAATGAGGTTTCGAAGGTATAAGCGTCTTGGATGGTTAGAGGAATCCACCTCGTTAGGGGAGCCTTAGAGGCTGATGTGTCATTATGTCTGCCCATTGGAAGAAGGATAAGGAGAATCCGACCTCTTAGAAGGGCACTGTCCTGGATACCTAGACGCGTAGGGCCCCGACAAGGTCCCACATACGTAGGTCCTTCGCGACCGGACAGACTGGAGTCGGGCACGGCGATGGCAGAGAGATTTCTTCATGTAGGTGGAAGGAGTAAACCTACCGTAGAAGAAGAATGGAACCAGCCATAGGACAATCTTGTCCAGAGGAAGACTAGAAAAAGATGGATTACAGTAAACTGCTGCAAGTACCGATACTTCTGCAGAGACAAATAAATGCCGCCGAACCATACTACTATGTGGATGAGTATGCTAAGGTAACATCCCATCGAGGCTGAAAAGATGGTTCTTGTAGTGCCGTGAGGACCAAGTTCAGGTCCCCACGGGTGTAGTCTTGTTGTATGGAGACCTGAAATAGCAGACCCTTCGAAGGAAGGATTTTATAGACGTCTGGTGGCAAGACGTGTTTGTAATAGGGTGAAAAGCGGCTGAAAACCTGCTGTACAAGAGACCCTAAGGACAGACCTGAGTCTAGGTCTGAGAGAAAGAAAACGGAGAGTCCCTGGCATGAAGTAGGGCCAAGGGGAATGACCTCTAGAGGTGCCCCAAGCAAAAAAACAAAAACAAAACGATAACACGCGTGATGGGATATCGCTGATAAGGCTGGTGTCCTCACTGTGACTACGGTCATTACAATATCCTGAGAAAAAAATCACTTGGGTTAACCTCTAGGTTTCAAAAGCTACACCATTAACCTCAGATGTGAGGCATTCTGAGGGAGAACTGGCCATGATCGAGCAGGTCTGGACAGTCTTGAGACGTCCTGGTACAGCTGCTCTAAATTGGACAAGTGTGCGCACCAAGCGCGTGTGGGTCAGCCTGAGACCGCGAAAATGGTCCCGCGACATTCTCGTTTGATATCCCAGACTGGTAGTGGGAAAAGAATATAGGAGAGACGGATACCGGGCCAGGCTTGGACTAGGCGTCTGTCCCACTGACTGTGGATCCTGAGACCAGGCCAGGAAGGCCGAGACCGTGACATTGTGACTCCGTCAGGTCCAGATCTGTGGTGTCCTGGCGTTGGTGTTTCGACGGAGGACTTCTAGATGAAGGAGCTAGTCCTGAGTCCATCCTTTGGTGGATTAGGAAATCCCCCTCCCAGATGTGTACACCTGGTATGAGAACAGCTGGCAGTACAGTGTTCCAAGGATTCCCCCTAGGAAAGGATGTGCGAACTTGTCATCGCTTAGAGACTGCAGGTTCCACCCTGGTGGTTGACATATGCCACGGCTGTGACATTGTCTGACTGCATCCTGACATGTTCAGATGCCAGGCGACTGAAAGATTTCAGTACTAGAGATACTGCACGAATGTTCGTAAAGTAAGGAGCATCTTCGAGACAGGGCAAGACTACTGCCATGTGCAATTTGATGGGGGTATATCGCACCCCATCCTGTTTTTGTGCAACACCTGAGCATGGACAATTGCCAAGGCCGGCGATTCAGCTGAGCCAATGGAACTGAATTTCAAGCTGCTACTATGCTGTCTAGGACTCTTATAGCAGCTGTGAAGGATTGAGGAGACCTCTGACGGAGGCTGCGGATTCCCAGATGAAGAATCTGTGCCTTGTCTGGGGAAAGTCGACTAGAGCTGTGGTGGTGCAACTAAAGGCGGCCGTGTTCATGCGGCGCTGTGCGTCCAGTATGGCTGAGACTCCATACGTGATGCTGTAGCATGTGACCGTCAGGAGTACGCAGCGGAGCAGGGACTCCTGGAATGTGTGCGCTGTGCTGCAGCATGTGCCTTGGAATTGCGGTAGACCTGTGGAGGTTGATCCTACCGAATCTTCTTAGCGAGCAGGTGTAAATGCCACTGTGTTCACAGTCCTTGAAAGACATGCATTGCTAAAAGAGTCATCCAGATATGGGAGACTGCTGAATCGTAGTATAGACCTTGCCAACTTCAGGGTGGGAAAAAACTTTGTATCCATTGTGCTTCAGTCCTTTTTGGCCTCGCCCCACTCCCTGTGCTGACGCTTCGTAGGCCCCGACGTCAGGAAGAGAGCGGGCATGGCGGGCGGGCAAGCCAGTGCCGTCACGGCTAGGCTGAAGCGAGGGCCTTGCGTAAATCGAGGGGCCCGGGAACGGTAGAGGTCCGGCGCGGAGGTCCAGAGGGAGCCGGAAGTCAGGATCAGCGCTGGCCGAAACCGGAGGCTGCGTCACGATAGTCCAGTCGCCGTTGTCCTGCGCTGCATACAGCGAGCGCTATCCCACCATGAGCATTATCCTATTGGACTCATGAGTTGAGAAGGGACAGATTGCGTGGAAGAATGTTCAGGCCACAATCATACGGGGTCCAGAAGGGGCCCATCCATCGGGTTAATGCGGTTGGGGGTCTGCGATGTCCTGCTTTGAAGTGGGCTGTGCAGAGTGCTCACACTTGTGATCTCAACCCAAGTACCTAATATAGGTATAGTGAGGAGATTGGCAACAGGGCTCGTATTTCTGCGACCCAGAGTTTTGTTTTTGTAGTTTGGGGACGGAGGCCGGCCAGGCCTTGTGCCGTCACAGTTTCAACCCGAGTCCCCAACAGTGGGGAGTCGAGGAAGGAGTATGGTATATAGCAATCTCGGCTACGACCCAGCACCTCCAACAGTGGGGAGCTGAGGAGGGAGTATGCAATGGGTCTTAGATCTCAGAGACCAGTAGCTAAATTACTCGTGCAGTTGCGAATTACGGTGTTTCAGCCTGCGTCTTGTGAGACTTGACCGTCATCACCGCCAACCAGACCTCCAGCCCCTTTTGGAGAGGACTTGGCAAACGGTCCTGGGACCCTTGCAGTTGTCAGGTAATTGTAGATTACATCAACTTCAGCTGGGCTCTCCAACAATGGAGGGCCGAGGAAAGAACCTGCGAGTTAAGCTCGTAGTAATTCCACCACAACCTAGTTGTCTCAACTGTGTGTGGGAAGGGGTCTGATGGACGAGTATTTTGAGCCGTTTGAATAGTAACTGGGCTCCGCCAACATTGGGGGACCAAGGAATACGCATGTCGGTGGCTCACTGCAACCCAGTTTCCCCCAGGGCAATAAGGTTGGACAACTGTACCAACAGGTACATGCATTTGGCACGGTGTTAGGAAAAACAATACGTGCGGTGGGCCGTGCGCTGATTACTACTGTAGAGGAAGTTACACTGGTCCTCGTAGTATGTTATTGCTCTTTACACGGTGTCCTGAGGGATGGACAAGCTGGAGCAGGAGACATCGCTGCTGGTTGTCTTGCCGTTTTCGTTGGGAGACTGCTGCCCAGCGAAGCTGAGCGCAAGGTATACTCCAGTCGCTGCTTGTGCGCCCTCGCAGTGCTGTGCTTGCTGTACCCCTGCATAGCAGATGCTGAGCCATGGCTGTTGGAGAAGCCAGAGAATGATGGGGGGCAGTGCAGACCGGCCGTACCTATATGGCATGGCAGGCTCTGCTGTATGTCCCTGTTCCTGTTATTGAGGCCGGGAGGAGGGGGCAGGCACTGAGGACTCCTAAAAACAAGGCCCCTGGCTGCACTAGTGTGCCTTGAAGACCACGGCAGGGAGGAAGCACTGTTGGGCTCCCCGTCTTTGAAAAGGGGCCTAGTGCTCGTTGTATCCCCTGCTAGCTGTGCATATGTGCCACTGTGCCAACAAGGTCGTGGGCACGTGGTTGTCCGCTCACAGGACAGCTGACCTACATGTGTTGTTTATTACATGTGTCAGCTGTTACATGTGTTGTGCACATTGTCTGCACACAGACTAGCCCTTATATGTGGCTACTGTGTGCGGGGCCTCAAGGCTGGCAGCTGCGGTGACAGGAGCAGTGCCCGAATCCCTTAATGGCCACCGCAGCTTAGAGGAGAGGGGTCATCCTCATCCTGTGCCCCCCGGAGACTGGCTGCCTGAGTTGGTTGAGGAAGCAGGGGGGCTGGGCGCAGAGAAAAAGAGCGCGTCCTATGTAAAAAACGCGCCCTCTCTGCTCCGGTCCGCCCCCTACTGTGACGATGGCAGCGTCATCCTCGTCATCCAGGGGGCGGGCCGGGGGGCGTGGAAAAAGGCGGCGGCTTCGAGCTAGGCCGAAGCCGCGGCCTAAATTAGATTCCTGCGCCCGAAAAGGGCTCCAGAGCGGCGCGGAGGTCCGGGGAGAGGTCCGGAACTGACCCGGACCTCGCCGGACCCCCTGGGCATTATAGCGGCGGCATGGTGGAGCTCCCACAGAGGACCCAGAGCGCTGGGTCCTCTTGCATCCGGCCGCTGTGCAGCCGTGATGCCGGCTGCTGCAGGGGCACAGGCAGTCTGTGCCCCTGATAGTGCTATGACTGCCCCGTAGTTGATCCCCCGGCCCCATCCGGAGAACACAGCAAGCTGTGTCTCCTGGGTATGCTGCATCAGTCCGTGCTGCAGCCTGTTCCAATGGAGTGACTCAGCAGAGCTGAGGCTCCTGGGGTGCTCAGAGGTGCTGCACCTTCTGGCCCTACCTGAGGTGTCTCAACCTAAAGGAACCCCTGAAGGGTGTTTAGGGAGGGATTGCGTCCACCATCAGAGGGCCCCTTCGGAACCTCGACCTCAACCCAGTAACCCCAACAGTGGGGAAATGGGGAGGGAGGACCGTCGTCTCAACCTTAACCCAGCGCCCCAACATTGGGTGGCCGAAGAGGGAGCGGCATGTGGAATAAGGGTCTCAACCTCAACCAGGCACCCCCAACAGTGGTGGGCCGAGGAGGGAAGCATGCCGGGAGTCTCACAGAGACCCACTTTTCTTCTTCTTGAATTAAAAAATCCAAAAAGCGAAAAAATTCCATAGGAAATACCTTTAGGTGTGCCTCCTACAAGACACTAAGCAAAAACTGGAGAATCACTTCCTGCTACAGGGTGTATATGCTACAGAGGAGGAGTTTCTAAACTCTTTTGCAGATTCTGCCTAGTGTCGCCTCCTAGTGGACAGCAGCATAACACCCACGGTCTGTGTCCCCCAATGAGGCGAAGGAGAAAATGAGATTAGCATATTGCTATCCACTATATCTTTTTGAATGACTATTCAAAGTTACAGTGCATCTCCAGGTCATTGCAGTCGGGATTCCGACTACACATGCTCACAGGCACTTGTCCTAACATTTTAGGATAGGTATCTGTCACAGTACCAATAATACTGCCATTGTCACCAAAGCGACCAACAACCTACTGGTCCCTCAGGGTTCAGTCCTTGGACCTCTTCTCTTCTCTCTCTACACAACTCCGATTGGACAGACTATCAGCAGATTTGGCTTTCAGTACCATCTTTATGCTGATGACACACAACTATACTACTTTTTCCCCTGACCTTACTCCTGCTCTAATAAAGAACACCAATGACTGTCTAACTGCAGTCTCCAATATCATGTCCGCTCTCTATCTGAAACTCAACCTTTCCAAAACTGAACTTCTTCTGCTCCCCCCATCCACTAACCTCCCTAAATATGACATCTCTCGCTCAGTGTGCGGCACCACAATAACGCCTAATCAGGAGGTTCACTGTCTGGGTGTTATGTCTGACTCTGATCTTTTCTTCACCCCATATATACAATCTCTCACCCGCTCTTGCCACTTGCACATGAAGAACATCTCTAGAAATCGCCTTTATCTCCTTGGAAACCACAAAAACCCTCACTGTGGCTCTAATTCACCCCCGCCTTGACTACTGTAATTCTCTTTTAATTGGCCTCCCCCGCACTAGACTCTCCCCTCTCCAGTCCATCCTTAATGCAGCAGCCAGGATCACCTATCTAGCTAACCGATACTCGGACGCTTCTGCTCTATGCCAGTCATTGCACTGCCTGCCTATACACTATAGGATCCAATTCAAACTGCATGTTCTCACCCACAAAGCTCTTCACAGTGCAGCACCTCCCTACCTCTCTATCTATCACCCCACCCGTTCTCTTCGCTCTGGAAGTGACTTTAGACTCACTTCTGCATTAATACAAACCTCCCACTCCAAGACTTCTCCCTAGCTGCACCAATACTCTGGAATGCTCTACCCCAAGAAATTAGGTGTATCAACAACTTACATAATTTCAAGTGATCCCTATTAACACATGTTTTTAGGGCGGTCTATCATGATCCCTAGTCAAAGTCATCTAGACATGGCCAGCTATGCTGCTCCTATCTGTTCCCCATCTCCTCAAGTTGACTATACCATCATTGCAAATAAGCACCTGTGCTTTGTGTCACCACCTCATTGTAGATTGTAAGCTCTTATGAACAGGGCTGTCATTATTTTGCTCTAAATATTGTATTGTATTGTATTTTCTGATAACTGTTTCTTATGATTGTTTAAATATGAACCTCTAAATTGTGAAGCGCTGCAGAATATGTTGACACTATATAAATAAAGATTATTATTATTTTAACATTACAGTGATTACTTCCCTAGACAAAAGAATCTGGATTTGCATTTCCTTTAGTCTTTATTTTCTAAATCATAGAGAAGCGTTGTCCAGGTTTGGCATGAAAATCTGCACTCCATGGGACTGCAGGCCTGTGCACCCGCAGTCGAAATCTTCCAGTAGAAGAAGGTCATGTGATTGCAATATGCATAGTCATTGCAACGACATGTGTCTAGCCTCGCTCAATGCAAATGAGCTGCACAAAGCCATGCACCTGTAATCAGAATGTGGCCAGGAGTAGGCATACTGCATACTTGTGGTCACATGTCTGACCAATCTCACCGCCAAAACCCTGACTGTAGACTTTTGTGCCAAACCTGGATAACCCCCTTAAAGCACCACTCCAGCGTTTTTTTGTTTTTATTATACCACCGGACTGGTGCTTTATATGCAAGTCCCCTGTATTATACTCAATCATGGATCTGAGTGCAATGGAGGGAAACAGTCAGTAGACAGACCCTTTTAAATAACAATCATCTATAGGAGGCTTCATAGGGTATAATGTGCTCCTAGCAATTAACAAGTCAGTTTACCCCAACTGCCTATTGTCAATGTCTCAATGTCCATCATATATGTCCCATGTAATTGCCTTTTCACAAACTCACCTTCTTAGCTCTTTTGGCAGGTGGTGGTGACATTGTAGTCAAAGTCTCACTGGCTAGTGTGGGATACATTGATTTTATATTACTGCCTGTCCCAGGTTGCTCAACTTCCATTGTTGGGGAGCGATATGGAGGTCTTGTGTTCCCACTAGTGGGGGAGTTTTGAGTTGAAGAGTGTTGTTGCCCATTTTGCATCACTTCCCGCTTTCTCTTGTTATTACGTTGCTGAGTCTTAGCAGCAGAAGATGGAGTTCGACTCTCATTATCCAAGTTTGGTTTGTAATGCATTCCTGCTTCATTAGTGGGGCTTGTGGCATTAGATGGCTTTAACTTAGCTTGAAGAGGCTTTTTCACTCTATTCAATTGACTCAAAAAATATGGGGCATCTGATGTTTCACAGCTACGCTTAGGGGAAGGGCCTGCACTAAGAGGTCGTGGACGTTTAACTCCATTATGGTCCTTGCTGCAAGGCAAAGTATGCGAGGTACCAACCGTCACCCCAATGTCTTCCAAAGTCTCACTGGCTATGTGGAGACATTGATATTATATTACTGCCTTCCAGGTTTGCTCAACTTCCATTGTTGGGGAGCGATATGGAGGTTTGTGTTCCACTAGTGGGGGAGTTTTGAGTTGAAGAGTGTTGTTGCCCATTTTGCATCACTTCCCGCTTTCTCTTGTTATTACGTTGCTGAGTCTTAGCAGCAGAAGATGGAGTTCGATTCTCATTATCCAAGTTTGGTTTGTAATGCATTCCTGCTTCATTAGTGGGGCTTGTGGCATTAGATGGCTTTAACTTAGCTTGAAGAGGCTTTTTCACTCTATTCAATTGACTCAAAAAATATGGGGCATCTGATGTTTCATAGCTACGCTTAGGGGAAGGGCCTGCACTAAGAGGTCGTGGACGCTTAACTCCATTATGGTCCTTGTTGCCAGGCAAAGTATGCGAGGTACCAACCGTCACCCCAATGTCTTCCATTTCTTGTGGCTTCTTTTTATGTAAACCCTTGGGTTTCTGAAAATAAAAAACACAAACCATGAACAAATAAATTGAGATTAAGCACTCTTCTCAACAACAATAGAAAAAGGGTCTTTGTTTCCCTTTACACACCCTGATGACAATGCAACAATATCATTGAGTAATCCTTTTCACATTAACAGAGAACCAAGCCTTAATGACAGCGGAAACTACAAATGGAAACAGTGATTATACATTAATGGAGAATGGGTCTCAAGGTTTATACTGTCATCTCTGTGACAGAAGGACATTTAATTACTGTCCTCTGGACTCCTCACAATGCTGTGTAAAGTTCACCACCATATTAATGGGCTGCAGGCTCCAACCATCAGTGATACAAAGCTGCCTTCCTATCCCAAGTAAGATTTTGTTCAGAGGAGCGTGTTTGATGTCCAAATTCATAACATCATATAGCCACAGCCCATGAACCAAGGGTATTCAATGAGTGGATAGAAAAATCCACACTCGTCCGGCTCCTCATTCCCGGGTGCATGGTAACTTGTCTATGGATACCATACAGACAACCATTTGTCTGCCAACTGATTTTAACAGATTCATGGATTAATAACATGGCAATTGCAACTTGTCCTTGAATTTTCTCTATATTTGATGTATAAATTGGATGTCAAGAACAGTCAACTGGTCTAAATATGGAACACAAGCTGGATGAAGAATCATTTGTTTTCAGGGTGAAAAACAGTCGATTATTCATAAATTGATGATAGTGAAAAAGCTGGTGGGGCAGGGCTAACTTGCACCTAATGGATAATACGGAAAGCTGGTGGGGCAGGGCTAACTTGCACCTAATGGATAATACGGAAAGCTGGTGGGGCAGGGCTAACTTGCACCTAATGGATAATACGGAAAGCTGGTGGGCAGGCTAACTTGCACCTATGGATAATAGGAAAGCTGGTGGGGCAGGGCTAACTTGCACCTAATGGATAATACGGAAAGCTGGTGGGCAGGGCTAACTTGCACCTAATGGATAATACGGAAAGCTGGTGGGGCAGGGCTAACTTGTACCTAATGGATAATACGGAAAGCTGGTGGGGCAGGGCTAACTTGCACCTAATGGATAATACGGAAAGCTGGTGGGGCAGGACTAACTTGCACCTAATGGATAATACGGAAAGCTGGAGGGGCAGGGCTAACTTGTACCTAATGGATAATACGGAAAGCTGGTGGGGCAGGGCTAACTTGCACCTAATGGATAATACGGAAAGCTGGTGGGGCAGGACTAACTTGCACCTAATGGATAATACGGAAAGCTGGAGGGGCAGGGCTAACTTGCACCTAATGGATAATACGGACACCTTGGCTCAGTTATTGGCTCATGATTATATGAAAAGCACTCCATATTGACAAGATACTGGCAGACTGCTGACATATCTGGTGACTGCTTTCCAGTAAACAAGGGAGAATCTAATCAATATAGAAGGGAGAATCTAATCAATATAGAGATGATGAAACTCAAAACATTCACATAACCTATGGGTTACCCACCTTCCCAATAAGAGGGGATGACACACTGCCACTGGACTGGGTCTTCTTCAAAGTGGGAGGGACACAGCTGGGGCGAGGTATTTGGTCTTGTGATACTTTACACACAGAAGGACCAATACTCTTCCCGGACTCTGGAACCCTGTGAGACAGGAGACAATACAATATAAACTAAGGCAATGGTTCATTTTAGAGCTGTCCTGCCCAGCATATCATTTCACCAATGAGCACCATGATTACTGAAACCTGCAGCTTTGTTTTTCTTGTATGTGGAAAGGAAACATAAGAACTTGGGTTTTTTTTTTTTTGCAGGATAATTTATATTTTCTCATTTTCCCACCATTTTAAGATACTATGGCTGGTTTCACACTGTTTTTTTTTTTAATCGGATGGGGGGACGGGGATGCAGGTTTTATTTGCATCTCCCCGAGCCTCCCCGGAATTGTAAAGCCTGATGCCCCCACACCAGTATCACCACTGATCCATCTCACAGATCAGTGCTAGAACCAGTGCGGATGCATACAGTTTCTTCCAGCTCTGTACCTATTTCTGTCGGATCTGGGGCCAAATGACACACTCCCTAGGGGGGGTGTCACTTGAAGCTGCATTCTGGGCATGTGCAGTTCCAAAACCTGGATCCGGGGGTCTGGATCCAACAGGATCCAGAGTCCATCGGATCTGGGTTCCATTGGGCACATTGTGATTTTACCTGTGGTGCTCTGGATCCGGGTTCTTCTGGGCTTTGTCACGAAGAAGAAAAATGTACCAAGAGGCGTCAATGAAGCCGAAGTTTAGGCCGGATTCATACGGATAGCAAAAAACACCAGTGGGGGGTGGGGTGGCCTGATCTTGTGTGTGAGGACGTGTGCTTTACCAGCTCTGCAGACCCGAGGCTACAATAACATTTTTCCCAGATGATATCGATCCCATGATGTCCAGGAGAAGAAAGCCTGACTCTGCCACATGCCACACACCGCCATTGGGAACAGCGGGAGGCCGCTCAGACATCTCCAGGCTGTTCGGAGGTGCCGGCGGGAAGACTCTGTGAGCCTCTGTAATAGCGCCAAGCTCCTCAAAGAAGACGCCGCCTCCTGCCCCCCTGCTGTATTCAAGGAGCCGTGTGATCGGCAGCACTCGGTGCAGGCAGCCACGATGTTACAAAGCCAGGAGGAGGGGAGACAAGATAATGCCTTGGCCCCTGGAGATCCGGGCCCGAATGAGGACCGACCAGGAGATATAGGAGGGAGCGGTGAGACGGTGGCCACACGCAGCCCTGGTGCAGCCATCTTAAAGGCTCACTTCCTCCCCCAGGCATGCAGCCCTCAGACTGAATTACAAAACATTAGATATCTCATTCAGGCTCTGCCATCTAAGAAGGACCTGGACGCCATATTTGCAAGGCTAGAGACTTCACAAAAGCGGGCTCTGAGCAACATAAAAGAGAACTTAGAATCTCTTAAAGAGAAAACGAGGAGGCTGTGTCCTCCATAGAGGAAAGGGTCGCAGCACTGGAAAGAGAGGTTGTCCGCTCTCACTTACACACTGTCACTAACATTGCAATCTGATGACCAGAAGAATAGAGAGACGAAATAATGTCCGCCTTAAGGGCATCCCCGAATCCTTCACCTCAGAGACCCTCCTGCAGAAGGCTTTAGACATTCTTAATATGGTCACTCAAAGGTCTCCAGGCTCAACCTATAAGATTGACAGGCTTCATTGTCTCGTGCTGGCCCTATAGATAGTGCAAACCCACGTGATGTCCTTTGTAGAATTCATAACTTTACAGATCAAGATGCCAGCGTCCGTGCTGCATGGTCCTATGGTACAATCTCGTTGGACGACACAGTTATCCCCGATTCCAGACGTCTCTAGCTGCACACTCTACATGCGGCGACAGCTTCGTCCTCTTCTTGCGAAGATCAAGGAAACAGGAGCTACATACTGGTGGGTTCACCCCTTTCATCTGATTGTGAGATAGGATGGGAGGCTGTACTACCTTTGGACAAAAGATGATTTGTGTGGCTTATTTGCATTCCTTGACATTGCACCGTTTCTGGTCCCAGACTGGCTGTCAAATGTAGGGCTTCACTACAGCCTCGGCGACGGGTCGCGGAAAGTCGGGCAATCTGTCTCATCGACCCTCCACCGACAACCCAAGGTGGAGAAGATCTTGGGAGAACTCCCTGACCTGAGTAACATCTAGACTGCTTGCTCCGTCTCCTGATCTAGAATCTGTCTCCACGATTATGACTCATGGCTGTATTTTTGTGCTCACGGTCAGAGCTGCCAGCCTGTTAAGATCTCCTGGGGTCTCGGGTGTTGCCTAACCTTTTCTTTGTTACAACATTACAATGATTGCCTCCCCCCCTTTTTTTTCTTCATCCTACCCCTGATATTCACAGAGTGTACCATGACAAATGGCAGAGCATCCGAATTTGGATACTTCTCACTTTACAATGTTAATAGTACTGAATGGGGGGGAGGGTTTGTCTTGGGTTTGGAGGTGGGGGGGGGGAGTATAGAATGGGCATTTATCTTGTTCTTGGAAAGCAAAGGTAATAATTCAATTCATTCGTTCGGGATGGTTTTGATGTTGATCTGTCTCGGATTTGCACTAGGCTATCTCCCATAGTTGTCTACGGCCTCTAGGATCCTCCTTCTATTTCTGTGGGGGTCCTTTTTTCGGCTTTGTCCAGATTAGGCTTAAATAGCCTCTCTCTTAGCTCTTTCTATCAGTATATATATATTATTTTATTTTTTTGTCTCTCTAGTCCATCTTTCTTTTTTCACTTCCTTAAGACTCACCCTCCTCGCCGCTTGTACATGTACCACTGTTTTACCTGCCATTAGATAATGTCTCACAGTTGTATAACAGAGCTGAAAATAGGCTTGCTAGATGTGAAAGGCTTACATGACCTAGGCAAACGGTCAATAACGTTTAATTATCTGAAGTCTAACGGGGTCCATATCCCTCTCTTTCAAGAGACACACCTGTGTGCTGCCAAGTCATCTAGGCTCTCAAACTACTGGTTTCCCACGACGTACCACAGCCTCTCACCTGATGCCAGCTCGTGTGATACTAGCATCATATTGTACCTTGGGAATTCCTTGACTCTTGCAGTGATGAATCGGGCAGAATGCTACTGGTGAAAGGTAAAATCGCTTCACAGGTTTACACCCTCGTCTCGCTATACCTTCCAAACACAAGACAGATTTTCCTGTTAGAACGCTTTCTGAAACAAATAGAGGACTTCTGTGAGGGAACCCTGATATTGGGGGGTGACTTTAATACTGTAGTCACCTCGAGGGGGCATTCCAGACTATCGGGTGCGGCCTTACGTAAACTGAGACGGACCATGCACGTCCATCAATTGCTAGATACATGGCGCATACTACACCCTAGAGATACAGACTACTTGTTTTATTCCACTGCTCATGATACCTACTCTAGGCTCGACTATTTCATTTTAAGACACTCTGACATGGCATGGGCATGACGCAGATATAGAAGCTAACACTTTTTCTGACCATATTTTCATCTCAGTCCTGATCTTGCTCGATTTCCCGATACCACGACAATGGCAATGGAAACTGAATTCATCCTTGCTAGATGATGTTGTGAAAACGTTAGCTATTTTGACTTAAACTCCTCCGACGGCTCTTCCCTGGTGATAGTATGGAAAGCACATAAATGTGTAGTCAGAGGCTTCCTTATAAAACATGGGGCCCGATTAAAGAATGCTAGAGAAGCAGATATCACAGAGTTCCTATCGCGTTTACGGGGTCTTGAAACAAGGCACAAACAAATACCCTCTATAGATTTAAGAAACCTTTTGTTTGACACTAAAGAAGCGTTACGTGCGGTTTTGATTAAAAGAGCAAAGCGTGTTCTCTCCAGATACCGACGCCACTATTATGAGTATGGGAACAAGGCCGATAGATAACTAACCAGGGCGTCACGCTTACAAACACTGACCACTTAAGTCCCGGAGATAGTTTCCCCCATGGGTTCCCCCCGCGTACAGCTCCCTCTGGAGATAGCTAAGATATTTCAAAATTATTACACATCATTATACAATATGGATAGCGGAAATCCCGGAACTCTCTCACCGGATTTCAGAACCCGTGTGCAAGATTATATTAAATTTTGAGGATTGCCCTCCACTCAGGAATCCTTGGAAGACCCAATAACAGACTGGGAAATTAGTGATGCAATCTCGTCTGGTAAAGCCCAGATTAGTTTACAGACATATATTATAAAAAGTTGTGGGAGAAATTGATACCTTACATGAAGGCTTCATTCGATGCCATGGCTGAGGTGTCTACACCTCCGAGGGACGCCCTGAGTGTGGTTATCACGGTACTCCACAAGCCAGGGAGAGACCCCTCCAAGTACTCAAGCTACCATCTAATTTCATTATTAAATGTGGACGTTAAATTGTTTGCTAAGGTTTTGGTGAACAGACTGTTCCCCCTGATATGTGACGTCATTCACCCGGATCAGATGAGATTTATTTTGGGGTGGGGGGCGAGGGACAACACTGCCAAAGTGATAAACTTAATCTACAAAGCTAACTAATCTGGTCCTCCAGTAATGCTGTTGTAGATGGATGCAGAAAAAAAAAAGCGTTTGATAGGGTAAATTGAATGTCCATGGAGGGGACCCTGGCTCATATTGGCTTGGGTAATAAGATGCAACAGTGGGTGTTGTCTCTCTACTCGACGACTTTGGCTATGGTCCGGGTGAACGGCATCCTGTCTTACTCACTTGACATCAGAAATAGCACTCTTCAGGGTTGTCCCTTTTCCCCATTGATTTAATTCCTGAACCTTTACCCACTGTTGAGACGTATACGGGCAAACCTGGACATTTCTGGGGTTAAGCTGAAGTCAACAGTGCATTGCCGCATATGCAGATGATCTGCTGTTTTTTATATCACATCCTGAGATTTCTCTCCCCAATCTTCTTAAGGAGATGGAGAGATATTCTAATCTCTCAAACTTTAAGATTAATCAATTTAAATCAGAGGCTCGGAATGTTACCCTCCCTCCCTGTCTCGTGGATCGGCTAAAAGATGCTTTTTGCCTTCGATGGTCCACACGTGTTAGACTGGGTATTCAGATTACTGATGTCATGGCACTCTATCAGGTCAGCTTCCCAGCTCTTTTATGATTGAGCCGTACCGATTGTGAAAGATCAACCTTTATGTGGATGGGTAGATGTCAGCTTTTTAAAATGACTATTTTACCCAGGATCCTATATTATTTACAGGCTCTCCCCATCAAGATTCCCTGTTCCACTTTTAAATCTGTCTCCCAAATACAAACCGCTTTTATCTGGAATAATAAAAGTGTTTGTCTTAAGAAATCGATACTGTTTAGATCTAAAAGGGAGGAAGGAGTAGGTCTACAGGACATCAGGATGTGCCATCTGAGAGGTCACCTGGCCTGGGTAATAGATTGGTTCAGGCATAAAGCACATAAATATGGGTGGGGATTGAGTAAAGCTTTACATAATTTCCCCTCCATACATTGCCCTAGGCGACGATGGGTTCTGTCGAGGGTCTGAAAAACCACACTACCATTGGGCCTACGCACTACGTGTGTTGCCATGCTCTGGTTCGCTCAGAGTTGATACCTGATGGCTCTGCTCTTATCCCTATACTTACCTACCCAAATTTCAAACCGAGTGTTGCAGACCCAGTTTTTGACTTGTGGATTGAGGTGGGGGGTGTAGATAAGAGATTGGAAAGCTGGGGTTGCGGAGAGGAATGGCCGACTCTTAAATTATTGAACTCCACGTAGACACCTAGTACTTTGGGATTCTGGAGATGCCTCCAACTCAATCACTACTTTCGCAGCCTCCCACCTAGATCTGAATTTCGTAGAACCTAGGCTATCTTTGGAACGTTTTGCCTCGGATCGGGCCAATGTAGACATGCCATCTCCAGGATATACGCACTGTTCATTTCCCCCTCGGATCAGCCGCCACCACTATTTATGACGAGATGGGAAGCGGATTTAAGATTAGAGTTTAACCGTGAACAGAGAACTAGAATTTATACGTTAATGTATAAAACTTTGATTCCAGGAAAACACGCTTCCAGGAGTACAAACTACTAATGCAATGGTACAGGGTCCCCACTCGCTTGCACAAATTGTTCCCCTCCGTTGACCCATTGTGTTGAAGATGTGGCGGGGTTGAGGGTTTGCTTTTACATATCTTCTGGGAATGCAGAGTCCTTGGCCCTTCCTAGTCTAAGGTGAGTGAAATCATCTGCACTGTAATGAGTTATATAGGTGAACTGGAGCCCGCCCTATTCTTACTTCATCAAGGCGAGATCCCCACTGACAGATAGATATAAACATACTTTACTAAGATTTCTGATAATGGCAGCTCGGGCATGCGTCCAACTCCTGTGGAGAGGGGCGGTATGTCCCCCGATCTCTTTGTGGATCACGAAAGTGAATGATCTCATGTTCATGGAAGACTTGACCTCTACAGTTCACGATTCATACACACAGTTTAGGGGCCTTTCACATCAACATTTTTGCTGATGTGCGGCAGATCCGGCAGATTTACCGCATCTACCACCTAACGGCCGCACTTGCGGCACCGATCCGGCAAGCCCCATGCATTGTCTATGGGGCTTGCAGTCGGGTGTGGCAAGTGCAGTTTCGCTGTATCCGGCAGATCCGGCACTTGGGCCGTGAAAAAAAATGTGGTTAGCAGCAGTTTGTTTTTTTTTCCACCTCTGCAAGTGCCGAATCTGCCATATCCGGCAGAACCACACTTGCCGCACCTGACCACAAGCCCCATAGACTTTGCTGGGCGTCACACTAAATGATCCGTTTCCCATGCAAAAAACGGATCACAAAAAACGGTTCAAAATCACGCAGTGTGAACTCATAGGGAAACCTCAAGTTAAAGGCATATTAACCGAAAGATGAATAGACATGCTGTGGATTTAACACACAAGACAAGCATGAACGCCAGACCTGGAACTGCACTATAGTAGTTACTGTGTTTGCTACTGAACTCTGACTATAAAGGGGCATTCACAAAACTGTATTTTCAGTCCTAGTGATATCTGTGAAATAAAAAGCACTCAGACCAATGTTATTGAATGGGGCACAGACGGAATCTGTGTGCGTCTGCAGACGGACATAATTATAAGTGAAAAAAATGACAACATGCTCGATTTTCCATTGGAAATTGCATGAGACTCATTGATTCAAGTCTTGCCACAGTATAGCATCCAACGTTTACAGATATATTGCAATTCTTAACATTGGAAGCTTAATGATCCTGTAAGTTATTAAAAGCTGCTACTGTAAAGTAAAAAAACAGACTAGACTGCACATGAATGGAAAGTCAGAAAAAAATGGTCCCACTTTTCTGAATAACAACTGGATTGATTGTTTAGACTGACGTGGTCCTACCCAAAGAGGGTAAACAGCCAAGATTGGAGTTAGTGCCAGTCCTGTCTCTACTACGTGGCACACACTACTGAGCAGTTACATGGGACACCAAGAGAAATATAGCCAAAACTCCCCCCACTATATAACAACACGGGTTGTTAAAGATTTGGAGGAATCATCATAGACATACCTGATGTATGCTTACCGAGTCAAACAATTCTGACACATATATTGCCAAATAAAATCACATTAAATAAAACAAGAAAAAAAAGGAAAGTTGGGAAATGCAGGGAAGGAATCCCAAGGTTTTCTAATCATGATATTTCACTGAACCTTTGTCTTACTGTAAATGCAGTCTCATCTGTGAAGGAAAAGCAAGCACTAAACTGCTCAGGGGCTCGAGTGGACCAAGTCGGATGCTCTGACGGGCTCGACTCGAGTAACAAGTACATTGAAAGTCAATTAGTGTCCAGCCCTCTGCCCACATAGAGAGCATATGTTTTTATATATATATATATATATACATAACATTTGGACACGTTGATTTAACCCCCCTATGGGAGTCAGGGACTACAAGCCGTTCTCATCGGAGTGCAGACTCCCATCGTACACTGAAGGGTGTTGGCTCTGTGCTGGATCATTCACGAATGACACATCCGAGCAGCCAATGTTCGATCGAGCATTGACAAGCACGCTCACTCATCATCAGTGAAGACGTATTCCTCAATGTTTTAAAGATGTCTAAGCAGAAAATATACATACCTCATGTAGAAGAGAATATAGGCCTGCTGATTTAGAACATCCTCAATGTTACTAGCTTCAACAAGTGAATCATTCATTAGATACCACTGTCCATCACTTGCCTGCAAAAGAAAAAGTCCCAAATATTAAAATATGCAAAGGTGATGTGTAATTAATAATTATGAGAAATGTACAGGGTGGGCCATTTATATGGCTACACCTAAATAAAATAGGAATGATGGTGGTATGAACTTCCTGTTTGTAAAAAAAACAACAAGAAAGGGCACAAATTTGGTGGTATACAGGTATATAAATGAGGGGGCCAAGAGGCCACACACCTCTGCACAACCACAGTAACGGCACCTAGGTCGCAGGATCCTTGCGGGGGACCGGAACATCTCCTCTCTAGCGTCGGCGGTCTCTCTCTAGTCACGTGATCGGAAAAACGAGTGACATTCCCGCAGGTCCTGTTGTACCGGTTTCAGTTACCAGGGCGACGCCAGGTCCTTCAGGCTTGAAGTTAAAGAGCCCGAAGCCGCTCCTGTCGCCAGTCCCTCAGTGAGGGAAGGAGAGAATGCAACACATGATGTAGCGGTCTTGTAGGAGCGCTGGGGCAATGGGTACAAAATTGAAGCACTCAATTGAGTGAATTTACAAACCTTTATAACCCTTTACGTTCCCACTACACATTTCGACAGGGTGTCTGTCTTCATCAGGTAGAGCTACTATTTGATGAAGACAGACACCCTGTCGAAACACATAGTGGGAAAGTAAAGGGCAATAAAGGTTTGTAAATACACTCAATTGAGTGCTTTAATATTGTACCCATTGCCCCAGCGCTCCTACAAGACCGCTACATCATATGTTGCAACTTCCTGTTTGTGGCACATTAGTCTAAAATTGCTTCATTATTCAAATATCCAGTGGCATTGAGATTTCCATTGATGAAGAATGGCCCCACTATCTTTGTACTCCATATACCACACTATACCATCAATGTTTATGTTCCAACAGTCTTGGAGGGATCTATCCACTGTGGGTTAGTGTCAGACCAATAACGGTGGTTTTATTTGTTAATTTCACCATTCACAAAAAAGTTTGCCTCATCACTCATCTGAAGGTAATTGTCTATGCTGTGAAGATACGAGATGTGCAGATACTGGAAGCCTGTGCTAGCATTTCTTCTGTGGTGTTGCTATCAGTGTGTCAAGAGTGGGAAAAGATGGTTACATTGACAATCCAACACAATGGGCAGCACTATCAACACATTTTATAAGTGCTCATAAACTTATAAATAGCTCATGAAATACAGTAATAAAGTTACATTGAAATCAAGCACACCATTGTTTTTCTTATGAAATTCTCAATACGTTTGATGTGTCACATGACCCTCTTCCCATTGAAAAAATAAAGTTGGATCCAAAATGTCTGACTTCAAAATGGCCGCCATGGTCACCACCCATCTGGAAGTTTCCCCCTCCCATATACTAATGTACCACAAACAGGAAGTTGAACTATAGTAGCTGATTTTTCAGTAGACTCAACTACACACTTTATTCATTATAAGATATAGTGCAACTCTGTATGGTATGGATACACTTGTGTGCAAAGGTCATTAGTATTGCGGTCATGTGGTCTGATGGTGTTTGAAATGGAGTACAGACACTTTTTTTTCCATTCATTTCAAACTAGCTGGGAGCCCGATGCACATGCATCGGGATTCTAGAACGGCGAGTCTCTGACTCGCAATGGCCGCTTCGCGGCCAATGCTTCGCGCTGCTAAGTCGACTCGCCATGCCCGCCATGCTGCGCGGCCAATGCTTCGCGCGTATCCACATGACCACGGCGACTCGCAATGGCCGCTTTGCGGCCAATGCTTCGCGCGTATCCACATGACCACGCCGGGGGCAAAAAAGCCATTCGCAATTATATAATAGATTGTAAAGAAATGATTTGGTTGTTTGGCCATTCAATTCCAGTTTGCATACGGCTTTGCTAGAGACATGTTATGATGACCGCACACTTCTTGCATCTGTGCACTTAGCAGACAGGGAGATACAGATGGAAGCATCAAGCTCATCTCTAGAAACAGCAGTGAGAAAGCTCCTGTCACCACACACAATCAGATCAGACAACTAGACTTACCAAGAGAGGATTGGCCTAGGAGCTAAATAGAAAGTGGAAGTCTACTTCTGGGTCAGGGAGGGCCGAGTTGTGGCAAGGGCCCTGTTGCATTGACTACTGCATTGACTGTTGCATTGACTACTGACAGGTGACATGTAAGGCCTGGCTTGCCAGCTGCAGGAAAATCTAATTTTAAAAACTGACCCCCAACTATGTTAAGGTATTTGATTAAAAGGACTAAACTTTGGGACCTCAAAACTTCAAGAAGAGAGACCCTTTAAAGGCCTCAATGATCAGATAAAAGCTCTTTCAATTACAGGGGTTTGATACATGTAACCAGCACAATAGTTGATTGCCTCATACAGACATCTTGTAGATGTACTTACCTTGACATAAGAATAATAATGTCCTGTATAGCAACTGTTCCCAGAATGTACAAGAACAGCATACAGTTCATACATGACAGGGTCACCATTCTTCTGTGACATGTAAGGACGGATATTCATGAATTCTGGGTATCCAACGTCCTACAAAAGTACATAGGTGATAATATCCAGACACAATGTGTCTTTTATCAAGTTAATCTCACACTTTTAGAAGACACAATCCATTTTAATTTCTCACCTTGGGTATTTTGCCACCACTAATGTCAAATCTTTTCAGCGTTACTGTGAGGATATTTGAGGCTCGATGAATGCTGAATTTCTTAGTGCAGGAACTTTCTTCTTACATCTTACAAAATATAAAATAAACATGAATAACTAATAAGATGATCACTGGGCACTGGTAGCATGAAAGGGTGTTTATCGGTAGACTGCAGCGTATGTAGAGACTAAGTGGCGTTGCTCACAACGATTACAAACTTGTGCATAGAAATAGATGGCACTCACCACAACTGTTTCGTCAGTGCAGGTTTCACGTGTTTCAACGTTTCCATGGGTCCATGTAAGTGTTCAAACACGTGAAACGTAGCGCCTGTAGTCCTCTGTGCACCCCCTCACCTGCCTGCACTGTGTTACCCTGGATTCCGCTGTAATGGAATAATGGTATAAAGACCTGCACTGAAGAAACAGTTGTGGTGAGTGCCATCTATTTCTATGCAGAAGATAAAATAAAGATTGTTATAAGCCATGCCAGAAAGAGCCAAATTGGCTGATTGCTTACGATCAATGTGCAATGCCCTGTGACAGGAAACCTGACGGCTGATACGTGCAGGCTGAGGCCGGCTTCACACCACGGTTCTCTGCTGTCAGGTTCTGTCCGGTGTTTTGCAGGATCCACTGGACAGAACCTGACAGCATCGGACGAGCACAAACTGAGGACAAATATGCCCCCCCGATCCTGTTTATTTGCAGGATTCGCTTGTGCTCGTGTCTGCTGCTGTCCAGTGCTGAAATTTCAGCTCACATGTGCAGGGAAGCTGTCTACGGTGCTGAAATCTCAGCCGTGGAGCTCTCCATGGTACTGAACTTCAGCGCCGACTCTGAAATGCTGCTGCTGTCCATGATGCTGAATGAGTGCAGCTACATTTCAGAGCCACCACTCTTCAGTACCAGGCATCCAGGAAACCATCCGATGTTTTCTCAGTTCCAGGGCGATCCGATGTTATGGTCGCTGGATCGCCCCAGATTCGTTTCTGTCCAGTTTTGGCGCCGGGAGCCAAAAAATGCTGCAGGCTCTGATTTCGTGCCCGGTTTCATAACTGAACAGAAACGAATCCGGGACAGAATGTCACAAACCAGATGCCAAACAATAGCTATCTGGCACCATATAAGAGTAATAAATAGAACAGCAATGCCTTCTTGGGTGCAGTTCAGCTCTGCTTTTACCTTAGCTTGCAATATATGGTTAAAAATAGCTGCAGCACTCCGGGTGAATGATGTAATCTGCCTTTATTATGGCGTCATGTACAGGGTATGGCTACGTTTCGGGCTCCCTCGCCCTTCTTCCTTATCTGGCACCATAGGGATGCAAGGGCAAAACCTGATCAGGTTCGGTCTGGATTACACCGGACTGAACCTGAAAGGTAAAAAACTGTGGTGTGAAGCCGGCCTGATCCGCAGGTAGCTCGAATCAGGCACTGGCTCAGCCTGGCTGCTGGGTTTCAGAGAAAACCATACTTTGAACGGTGCCAATGACCAAGAGATATGGCATTCTGCCCATGGTTAGGGCATCATCTAACTACTGCCAGGTTACTCCTTAAAGGGAATGTATCATCAGAAAATGTCCTCAAACTTAAAGTATGTAATAATGGCTGTTATATGGATAACTAAAGTACAACAGAGAAGCAATCACATCACCCGGTTACAAACATGCAACTTAAACAGTTTCCTAATTTGAAAAAAATCCAGCAGAAGAATATATCAAATAATGGAAACGTATTTACAACGTCTCTTTGTTGATATATATAGTGTGAAATGTCTTTAGTCGATATAGTTAAAATGAATAGTATTAGTGCTCAAACCTTCTCCCAAAGCTGCACTGCCCTCAAGTTTAAAGAAGCCCCTCTATATTATGTAAATGAAAGCAATTAATGTCAGCGCGCTAGGAGGCGTGGCCAAGCAGCATGTGAGGAGGACGTGCATCCACAGAGCTCCTGCACTACCGCTCTTAATTCAGCCGCTGTTCCCCACAGCACGGCCGTTAACTTACCGGTATAGTACCATAAGGTCTGTGGGCACAATCTGAAGCCGGCGGTACAGCTCTTACCCCGCTGGGATGCCGAAAAAAGCCGTCAGAAAGAAGGCAGGGGAGATGGCCCTCTGCTCCCAAAATGGTGCTGCAGCCTCAGCACAAGCTGTGGAGGAGACGGTCTCCAACAGTGCAGCCAGAAACAAGGAGATGGTGGCCAGGCTGAGGCAGTTTGCAAGAGTGGAGGAGAGGATCCCAGCCATCCCCAGGAGACAACACTGATGCTGGAGGAGAAGGTACAGGGTCCGAGATGTGTGAGGAGGGGGAGGAGGACATTAATGACACTGGAGGGCAGGAGACCCAGGAGCCCCTAGCCAGCTGGGGAGAGCTGGTGGAGCAAAACAGAAAGCAGTTAACATCACTGCAGCTACATGTCCCTGCTGAGCCCACTATGGCAGTTATGCAATGTGGGTCTGCTATCTCTAATGTACTCACTCAGTTGGGATTTCTGCAAGAATCTATGCAGACAGTCAAGCATGACTTACATACAGTAAGAGAGAACTGGGCAGCTGGAACGCAGGGTCGATACTGTAGAGCAGTGATGGCGAACTCCAGGCCTCGAGTGCCGCACACAGTGCAGGTTTTCAGGATTTCCTTAGAGTTTGACAGTTAATAATTTGATTGCCAACTGTCAAATGCAATGGAAATACTGAAAACCTGCACTGTGTGTGGCACTCGAGGCCTGGAGTTCGCCATCACTGCTGTAGAGGCTAAAGTCACTAAATCCCTGCAATATCATAAGGAGACCGGGAAGGATGTGGATGCCCTATGGACTAAGACGGACGACCTGGAGAACAGGCTTAGACGCAACAACGTGCATATAGTGGGTGTACCAGAGAGATGTGAGGGCAGAGACCCTACAGCCTTTGTGGAGGATTGGATTAAAGGTGTAGTTGGCTCAGACACCCTGACTCACCTATATGCGGTGGAACGTGCTCACAGGGTCCCTGCTCGCCCCCCTCCTCCTGGCCACCTACCACGACCTATATTGGCCAAACTCCTTAACTATAAGGACAGAGACATTATCCTCAGGTTTTCCAGAGAACATCATGACGTGACCATTGAGGGATCCAGAGTCTCCTTTTACCCGGATTTTTCGCCGAAAGTGCAGAAAATGAGAGCAAAATTTACTGATGTCAAAAAGAGGCTACGAGTGCTTGGTGTCAAGTACTCCATGATATTCCCGGCCAAATTGCGGGTGGAGGCCGAGAATAAGACTAATTTCTTTCTGGAGGCAGAGGCCGCTGCGGAGTGGCTGGACATCAATGAACAGCATTTGGGGAAGGGGGGAGCGGATCGTGGTTGATGATACGGGCTCACAAATGTATGGTTTTCAGTACATGTCTTGATGCTTACTTTGTGCTGTGGGGTGGTACCCTGACAAGTGGGGGCATAGCGGCGAGGAGTGAGACGCCCGGTGCCTAGTTGGCTCTTCATTTAGGGGTCAACGTTTGCCCTTGCGGGAATTACATGGCACTACTAGTGTTGGGGTGTTTTGTTCAGGGGATGGGAGAGGGGGGGAGGGAAATTAGGTCCTTTGCTACTATTGCACGTGTTAACCTGTACATGCCCAGGAGCCATCAACGAGGATTGATATCTCTTTTACTCTATAGATATGGGAGACATCACAGTCCTTAGCTGGAATGTTAGGGGGCTGAAATCTCCAGTCAAGAGGCAGGCGATTTTTTCTTTTATTTCAGAACACAAGCCAACAGTGGTCTGCTTACAGGAAACGCACCTTACCAGTGAGAAGCTCGATATTTTAGACAAGAGATGGATACAGGCAGGATACCACTCTACACATTCACAGTTTTCTAGAGGGGTTAGCATCCTGGTCAGACGAGATGCCCGGTTTGAGTGTAGACGGGTGGTGGAAGACGATGAAGGCCGGTTTGTTGTTCTACATTGTACGTTATATGCTGTTTCTCTGGTGCTTGTATCTATCTACATCCCCTCGCCATATAGCAGTAATTCTGTATCGTATAATGAATATTCTGAGGGATTTTCAAGGGGTCCCGTGTTTATGGGTGGGTGACTTAAACAACATAATTGACACTCATTGGGATAGGGGAAATCACGCACCAATAAAGTCAGGGGGTAACTGTACGCCTTTTGGGACGCTTATACGCGAGTTGGCACTAACTGACTTATGGAGGTGCTACAACCCTGAGGTATACCAATACTCGTGTTTCTCTTCTACATTCTCCTCCCTCTCCCGTATAGATTTAGCCTTGGGGAATGATCCTATGTTGGGAAGGGTTGTGTACGCTAAATATTTACAAAGAACGGTATCGGACCACTCTCCTATACTTGTTAAGATTAGGGGGGGGTGCATGCAACCGGGGAAAGGCCCCTATGGCGATTGAACCCATTCTGGATGCAGCTAGTGGACAGGGCAGGTAATTTTGCCTCTGAACTGCAGGAATTCCTTTCTTTTAATATAAACACGACATCAAGCCTGGTAGTCTGGGAGTCTTTGAAGGCGTACTTGCGGGGCATGTATATCCATGAAATCTCTAAGATCAGGTCTAGCACTAGAACTAACTCGGAACTTCTGCTGCGGGACTTGAAGGCTGCAGAGGAGGCCTTGTCGGTGCGGTTCACCCCTCTACACAACGGAGACTTAAGGAGGCTCAGACCCGTGTGAATAAACTGACTCTGGAAACGGCGGCACAGAAATGTATGTTTCAGTCGATCCAGTATTATGAGAGTGCGGAGAGTGTGGGGTATCTGCTTTCGGTCATCACGTCAGCACAGAGGGGGTCGTCATTCATAGCGGGACTTCGAAGGGAAGACGGGTCATTAGTTACGGACACTCCTGATATTCTTAATACGCTGGAACTATTCTATACTGACTTATATTCCTCTCATGCGGGGGGATCTGCAGACGAGCTTGCTGGCTTTATAGGGGCTGCTGGCCTTTCACGACTCACGGACGCGGACAGGGCTTTGCTGGATGAACCTTTGGGTCTGGAGGAGTTGGAGGGGGCTTTAGGCACTATGACGAATGGCAAAACTCCAGGGGTGGACGGCTTACCGGTGGAAGTTTATAAGGCATAAAAACAGTCCTACTCCCAGTATTGCTAGACACGTTTAATGACAGTCTCACGCGAGGGACCCTGCCTTCATCTATGCGGGAGGCAATTATTACTGTTTTGCCTAAGAAAGATAAAGATCCTGCTTCTCCAGCTTCCTATAGGCCTATTTCCCTCCTGACAGCAGACATCAAGCTTCTGGCGAAGGTGTTGGCTATACGCCTTTCAAAGGTGGTAGAGTCGTTGGTGCACCCGGATCAGACTGGTTTTATGCCCCGTAAGTCAACGGCTCTGAATATTCGTAGATTGTTTTTAAATATGCAGGTTGAGGCGGATAATGTGGGGCGGCGGGTAGTCCTGTCTTTGGATGCCGCCAAGGCATTTGACAGTGTAGAGCGGCCGTACCTTTTTGCGGTACTGGAGGGCATGGGCTTTGAACCTGGCTTTATTGGCTGGATCAGGCTCTTGTACTCTCAGTCACAGGCACGGATACGGGCCAATGGTTCACTGTCTGGGTAATTTCCTCTTCAGAGAGGTAAGAGGCAGGGCTGCCCGCTGTCCCCGCTGCTTTTCGCCCTGGCTATTGAGCCCTTGGCTTCGAGGATAAGACGTGCTCCGGATATTGAGGGATTTCGATATGGCGAGCTGGAGGAGAAGGTGGCCCTCTATGCGGATGACCTTCTGTTGTTTTTAGCTGACCCTGATACTTCACTTCGCAATACCATGTCGCTCCTTACACAGTTTGGGGCCGTTTCGGGGTTGACCATAAATTGGGAAAAGTCAGTGGTTTTGCCGATAGATCCCACAGTCCTTGACATACCCCACGTGCCAGTCGTAAACAGCTTCAAATACCTGGGCATTAATATATCGGGCGACATTTCTGACTATGAGCGTTTAAACCTTGCACCTCTAATGTCTACGATTAAGCAGAAGATTAAGGCCTGGGCCAAGCTACACCTCTCGGTGGTGGGGGGGGGGGTGAACCTGCTGAAGATGGTGATCATGCCTCAGCTTTTGTACGTCCTTCATAACTCCCCAATTTGGCTTCCGCAGAATAGATTTTTTTTAAATTAACGCCTTATGCAGGGAGCCTTTTTGGGGGAAAAAGGGAGCACGGATAAAATTGGAACACCTGCACAGGGGTAAGGAGGAGGGGGGGCTGGCCTTGCCCAACCCTTGGCTGTATTTTCTGTCCTCACAGTGTCCGCATTTGACCGGGGGCACGGAGCACTCAGTTGCGGGGCAGGGGGAGGAAAGGGTATCCTTCAGTTTCTGGGGGGGCGAGGACCGCTGCTGGCGAAATTAGAAGCTGGAACCCTTCGACCCTGGGCCCACAGGCTCCCCACGGTGCTACTCATGATTAAAGTATGGGAAAAATTGAAAAGGCTGAGAGGCATCACTGGTTTTACACGGTATACCCCCATTTGGAACAACCCTCATCTGCCGCACCTGCAGGCGCTGAGAGGATTCGCGCAGTGGCGACGTGTGGGCATTTGGTGGCTCTCTCAGCTGGTGGAGCGGGGAGTCTTTAAAACATTTGAAACCTTGCAGAGTGAATTTTTGCTCCCACACTCCTCGTTCTACCGGTATTTGCAGGTGCGACATGCCTACATGGCGCAGGCTCAAACACATTGTATGGACATACACCATGATACTGCTATCACCATGATTGGCGCGCAAACCTCCACTAAAGGCATAATTTCCTTTGTATACGGATACCTCTTGGCAATGGCTCTGTTAAAACACCCGATACGGGCACTGGACAAATGGGAACAGCAAATAGAGGGTATAACAGCTGAACGTTGGGAGTCGATCATGAGTATGATACCCCGGCTGTCGCTCAATGAGCCCAGACGCCTCTCTCAACTGTATATCCTTTATAGGGTATACAGGACGCCTAAGTGGCTTCATGATTTAGGCCTGAGACGGGACTCATGTTGCCCCAAATGTTCACATGAGGACGCAGACATTCTCCACATGTTTTGGACGTGCCCGCGCCTCCAGATTTTTTGGATTATGGTACTCCACTTGATCCGGGGGGCAACGGAGCTGGACATCCCCAGAGACCCGATTTTCTGTGTCCTTGGCTGTACAGAGGATGTAGGGGGAGATGACTATTCGCATATAGCAGTGGCTAGGATGTTGTTTGCTGCCAGAAAATTAATAGTGGCTCATTGGATATCTGATACGGTACCCTCTCGCAAAGAGTATATCTGCAGCATGAATCTGACCGTGAGTAGGGAAAAAGCTATATACCTCAAACGGGACAGATCGAGGGTATTTGATAAAATATGGAAGGGCTGGATGGACCTTCAGGGGCTGCCAACTGTTAATTAATTGCTTTTGGACTGAGTTATTTCTTTAAGTTGGGAGATGTGTTATGCAGATTTTTGGAACATCTTGGGTACATGTTATATCCATATGTGCACTACTATCTTTGTTGAGGAATACGGACCCACTGGACCGGGAGGGGGGAAGGGAGGGATGGTGGTGGTGGGAGGGGGGGGGGATTTAATGCAATGCGTTTCTTTCTGTATTGTTGTTGAAAAGTTTTAATAAAAACTATCTGATTAAAAAAAAAAATGTCAGCGCGCTAAGTGAAAAACACTAGAATAATGGTATTTTAGAATTCTATTTTACTAAATAATTTAAACTGTCATTAAATTATGTACAGAAACATAAAAAAAAACATTACAATTCCATTGAGCCTACCATAGAAACAATACAATATATACCGTATTTTTCGCTTTTTAAGACGCACTTTTGTTCCCCCAAATTTTGGGGAAAGTGGGGGGTGCGTCTTAAAAAGCGAATGTACGGTGCAGGGGAGGGTAGGGGCAGCTCTGGAGTGGTGTCCGGGGGCTGGGGCGGGCTGTAGGAGGCAGCGGGAGGACACGTGAACCCCGCTCATTAACTCATTTAATATGCACTGCACTGCCACTGTCCATCACATCAGTGCTGAAGCTAGCGCCGAGGTAGGGACAGGGGAGCAGGGCATATTAAATGTTCCTGTAGTCCCCCCTCCTGGATATGGCCCCCCCATGCTGCTGGACACAAAATAACAAACATTTTCAACTTACCTCTCCAGCGCTTGCCTCAGTCTCTCAGTGCCTCTCTCCCTGACTGCAGCAATTTCCCTCCGAGGTCCCAGAGAAGTCGGTCATGTGATCGGGCGCACACTGATGACATCACCGGCACTGCAGTCATCAGTGTGCGCCTGATCAAATGACCGGCTTCTCTGGGAGCTCGGAGGGTGATTGCGGCAGTCAGGGAGAGAGGCACTGAGAGACTGAGGCAAGCGCTGGAGAGGTAAGTTGAAAATGTTTATTTTGTGCTCAGCAGCAAGGGGGGTCACGTACCAGCCCTGGGGGACGTGTGCCAGCCATGGGGAGGCATGTGTCAGCCCTGGGGGATGTGTGAGAGCCATGGGGGCATGTGCCAGCCCTGGGGTATGTGTGCCAGCCCTGGGGGACTTGTGCCTGCCCTAGGGGATGTGTGAGAGCCCTGGGGGGCATGTCCAAACCATGGGGAACGTTTGCCAGCCCTGGGGGACTTGTGCCAGCCCTAGGGGATGTGTGAAAGCCCTGGGGAGCATGTGCCAGCCCTGGGGGGCATGTGCCAGCCCTAGGGGATATGTGCCAGCCCTGGGGGACTTGTGCCAGCCTTGGGGGACGTGTGCCAGCCTTGAGGGGCATGTGGCAGCCCTAGGGGATGTGCGAGAGCCCTGGGGGACATGAGCCATCCCTGGGGGATGTATGCCAGCCCTGGGGGATGTGTGAGAGCCATGGGGGCATGTGCCAGCCCTGGGGTATGTGTGCCACCCCTGGGGGACTTGTGCCTGCCCTTGGGGATGTGCGAGAGCCCTGGGGCACGTGTGCCAGCCACAGCCAGAATAAGGGGGCCATATCTAAGATGGGGGGGGCTATATCCTAGGATGAGGGACCATGTACCAGGATGAGGGGGCTGTGAGTGACATATACCATATGACTGATATTATAAGTCGGACCCCATTTAACATTAAAAAATATTTTTTTTTCTCTTTTCCTTCACCAAATATGGGGGTGCATTTTATAATCCGGTGCGTCTTATAAAGCGAAAAATACGGTACCTCTTATTTTGACAGAAGATATCCTGCTAATGTCTATTTCTGGCAGGAAAAAATTCAAATGTTAAAAATCAATTATTAGTTTTAAAATCCATGGTTATTCAGAGTTTCCATAGTGTCTCAGTCATTTCACAGCAGTTCCTGAGCAAATCTAGAGGATTTTTTCGTATCCTGCTATGTTGATTCGCTTACATTAATTATTCGTATATGCATGCAATTTTATATAATCTAGATGTTTACTCATGTTTGCCATACTTGCACTTTTATTATGCTGTCATCTACTCCAACGTTAACAGATTGTGGGCACTCTTTGTGATGGCAACACTTATGTCTCCGGGCTCCTGGGTGCCGGACTGGGGCGGTACTCCCAATCACAGGTCCCCGGCATATACCAAGGCTGACTGGATGCCTGTACTGGAGTGTCTATAAGTCTCGTGTTTCATGACCTGGTTATACTAATCCCAATGTATGTTTCGGGGACATTTAAATGAGTTAGTAATTAGAAAATGAGTCCTTGGTAAATTCGCACAGAAACTACCTCCGTGAAAAGACGATGAGACACTATGGAAATTCTGAATAAACATGGATTTTAAAACTAATAGAGACGTTATCTTCTTATTGATTTTTAAAATTTCAATTTTTTCCAGACGGAAATAGATATTAGCAGGAAATCCTCTGTGAAAATAAAGACATTTTTGTGTACTTACCATAAAATCTCTTTCTTGGAGCCTTCATTGGGGACACAGGATACCATAGGTGTATGCTTGCTGCCACTAGGAGGCGACACTAGGCTAATTAAAAAAGTTAGCTCCTCCTCAACAGTATACACCCCAAGACTGGAGTGAATTTGATCAGTGTGTACAAAAAGCAGTAGCAGAAGCAATCCTAGAGCCCTAAAGACTGGCCCAAAAGAAATACGAAAGAAGGGCAGTTGCTGTGTCCCTCCAAAGAAGGCTCTGAGAAAGAGATTTAATGGTGAGTACACAAGAATCTCCTTTCGCTTGATTGGGTGACACAAGATACCATGGGACATCCCAAAGCAGTCCCCAAGGGTGGGAAGAGAAGGACTAGAGAATAAGACCAGAGGCTGAATCTTCAGGGTTGAAGTGGCCGATGAAAATTGCAAACTTACGTACACCTGTGCCCGAAACAAAAAGGAAGGAAACGTAGGACCCATTAACACCTGAATAGGGGTTAGACGAAGACTTCAATGAAGCAGAGGAAAATGCCAAAATAAAGGGTCGAGGACATATCATCATAGATAGGATTGCTCCTAAACATATAACCTGTATCCATAACCGAGAAAGTTGTCTTAACAGCCCAGTCTTTAAGAAAAGACGCATTTTGATCACAAGAACCTTATAATTGAGAAGGCTGTACCCGACAGGGGAGGGAAGGGGGAACGCTGAAAACAGCAAAAGAGATAGGATAGGACCAGAAGGTGCGACACAATCATAGTACTTCTTCTGAAAATCACCGAGGTTCCATAACCGGTGAATCCTAGGAGACCTGTCTTGATCAGAATGGAGGTGAAGGCTTTCTTCAGAACCGAGATAGGAAGAATAATATCCTACCCTACCAAGGGAAAAACAGCCCAACAGAGGGAAGAACGTTCCTAGGATGGGGGAAGGCTAGAAAGGAAAAACAATATGTAGCCTTCTACCAGACATAGGGTAGAGAAGTCAGCTATGCGAAGGGAATGGCTTGCCCTGTGAATTCTAAGTATGTTCTCTTTGCGTAAGAAGAAAAGAGGAAGAAAGCTCGTGAATAGTCTTGAGCATTGCGAGTTCAGGTGGGTCTGACATTTCGAAAAAACTCCTTCAGAAAAAAACTGAATTGAACAGAGTACTCATGAGTTTTGCCAAAGACATAGGACTGTGTCTTGGCTCTGGCCCGACAGAGGGCAGTTACCCGTGGACAGAGGGGTCTACCCGAGGGAAAGAGGCACAAGCAAAGCTTCCAGGGTCACAAGAGGAGGCAGGTAATTGAACCTGCCAGTAAATTTGACAGTGAAAAAAAGTAGATTTTTGTGTACTCACCATAAAATCTCTTTCTCTGAGCCATCATTGGGGGACACAGGATACCATGGGTGTATGCTTGCTACCACTAGGAGGCGACACTAAGCCAATTAATGAAACAAAAGAGTTAGCTCCTCCTCAGCAGTATAGACCCCTAGTCCGGAGGGCCAGCCAGCCAGTTAGTACAAAAGCAGTAGGAGAAGCAATTGAGATAAACGCAGAATGGTACGACAGAAAATAAATACACATAAGAAGGGCGGTTGCTGTGTACCCCAATGATGGCTCAGAGAAAGAGATTTTATGATGAGTACACAAAAAATCAACTTTTCTCTATCGCCTCATTGGGAGACACAGGATACCATGGGACGTCCTAAAGAAGTCCCCAAGGGTGGGGAAAAACCAGGACTATAAGAGGAAAGAGAACAGAGGCTGGAACCTCGGGAGAGGAGGCCGCTGTCCATAGACAAAAGCATTATCATTGTCTAAAGGCCCAGTCACACATAACGACGCATCAGCGATCCCAATAACGATAACGATGTGCAGAGATCGCTCGTGCGTCGTTTTTCACATCGCTGGTAAGATGTCAAACAGGTATCTCACCAGCAATATGAAAAATGACGCACTAGCGATCCAGAATTATACCGAGCTCGTTGGGAATTGTCACTCCATAGCGTAGCATTGAGATTGTTGGTCATTGTCCCTGTCAAACACAATGATGTAGTGTTCCCAGCGGGAGCGCAACGTCATAGAAATGACCCAGAGCAGTGTGTAACGATCAACAATCTCACAGCAGGGGCCAGATCGTTGGTGCGTGTCACACATAATGAGATTGCTAACGGGATCGCTGTTGCGTCACAAAATCTGTGACGCAACAGCGATCTCGTTATGTGTGACAGGGCCTTAAGACTGGGACAACCAGAGAAAAAAAGGTGTCAACCAGAAAAAAAAGGTGTCAAGAGTACCATAAGCGGGTCAAGGAATAGGAGACAGCCCAAAGTGTCACTATACTCGTAGTGAAACATGGATAGGTAACCCATCTGTTCGTCGATTTTGAGAGTATGGGATCTATCGTCTGAGATGGAACATGTCCGTTCAGAGTAAATGAAGTAAGGTGGCTAGCAAGGACTTCTCGCTTCCGAAAATAATATAGTGAAAAAGAAGTAATTCCCAAAAGAGAAAGGTAACTTGGAGACAAGTACCCTTTCGGAATCCACCGCTTTACCATGACCCGGCGCGAGTAGCAGGTCTATGGTGATTAGAACTGACCTGATGAAGGAATTAAAGTGCTGAAGGCTGGCTTCCGACTGAGCTAGGAAGGCGTATGCCCTACCTTAGAGGGGTCAAAGGACCTGTTGGACAGGAAAATACGTTACCATAACAGGAGAAAAAAAACTAAAAAAATTAGAAACTAACATGCAGTGTTACCCTAGAACAAGGACAGAGGAAAAGTGTCACCAGGGGAAGTCTGCCCCTGTGGGTTCTAGCTGATGAACAGCTATAAATGCCTTGAGGGTCAGGAGAAAAAAGGGCGAGAGAACTTGAGAAACTCCCTGGTTTCCCCCCGCTTGAACGGGTATCCCACCAAAGATGATTTGTTTATGAAATGGTTAAACCAGGTGAAAATGAAGCATCCTAGGCTCCGTGAGAGAAGCTGAAATGTAGGGAGTATCTGCAAACGTGCCAAACCATAGTGTTGAGTCTCGGCATAGTACAACAGATGGTAGTGTCCTGTAGACAGAAAGATAAAGATTCCAGCTCCCTGTAGACAGAGGGGTAAGCAGCCTACTCGAAGGAAAGAGGGGAACAGTACAGACTCATGAGACCTTTGGGGAGGTAGATAGCGAAGTCGTCCAGCAGATCTGAGAGGGGAAAAGAGAACAACCGTGCTATCACAGATGGGCTGATTTATGTGAGCTTAAGAAGTCTGAAACAACATTTTCTGCTCCAGAGACGAGCGTAACATCCAAAATCTGGCATGAGCATGGGAGGGGTCCTGAAAATTACCAGTAGTCTCTTGCCTATGTGGAAGCGGAGAGTTGGAGAGCAAACAACCCTAACTGAAAAGAAGGGGTGAGAAACAAACTCCGGGGATTTCCTGCTGATGACCCGAAAAAAACGTAGTAATCGAAGAAAGGCGACAAGCTCTGTACGAACTCTGAGTCAACCATGCACGGGGGCTATGGTAGCCATCATTGTATGTCCTGAGAATGGTATAAGTGCTGCCAAAACGTAGGATGAAGAAGGGAGCACCTGCCTGGGGGGGCCAAGCTTGACAGATGTAGAGTTGACAACTCCCGGAGGAAGGAACAGGTCCGTGTTCATAGTCCTCAGCGCGACGGGCTGACCCAAGGAGGAATGGCCAGGAAAGAGACGTAGGAAACAGAACATCTAATGTACGTAATGATCGAACAAAAAACGTTGTAGTAATGCCCTCTTAGTCCTAAGATACTAGACAGACAGCCAAGTCTGCTGGCATGCTTGGCATAACAGCGAAGTACAAAGGCTGATCCTATGAACAAAAGGAGGCCTCAGAAGGAGGACGTGTGTGAGAACATGGGCTGTAAGACAGTGACCGATGCCGGTGTGGACCATTTGAGTGGTAACACCTATGATATCCGAGGAAGAAACCATGCTTGACTGATGGAGAGAGCCGCCAGTTCGCTTGAAAAGGAGCTTATGCAGAGTGCGGGAAGTAGTCCTTTACTTAGATGACAGGGCCAGGAATTTGCCAGGAAGAGAAAAGGTAAGGACTGAGACCGTGATGTCATAGCTATCACATGCATCGGGTCACGAGTTCTGTTCGGACTTCATTGGAGATGTCCAACTTACCAAGCAGCGCACGGAGGAGCTGGCTCCAGGTAGGCTTGGGGAGGGAACTGGAAGAAAATCAATTACCTCATGTGCGGGCATCAGAGACCTTGATTGAGCTGTGGATGCATGTGCGTTGCCGCCTACAAGAGAACATGCTGACGTTGCCATCACGTCTGGCTGTAGGTGGAGTGATCCCGAATGAGGAGATTGGAGTGCTTGACCATGCTTTGTAAAAGAGAGAGTTGGGAAACAACAGACAGATGCGGAAACTGAGGCAGAGCCTTTGCGGACTCTCTGTGAGCCTGCAGGAGCTGCGTCTAGCACGCAATACATACAGTTAGGGCCAGAAATATTTGGACAGTGACACAATTTTCACGAGTTGGGCTCTGCATGCCACCGCATTGGATTTGAAATGAAACCTCTACAACAGAATTCAAGTGCAGATTGTAACGTTTAATTTGAAGGGTTGAACAAAAAGATCTGATAGAAATGTAGGAATTGTACACATTTCTTTACATACACTCCACATTTTGGGAGGTCAAAAGTAATTGGACAAATAAACATAACCCAAACAAAATATTTTTATTTTCAATATTTTGTTGCGAATCCTTTGGAGGCAATCACTGCCTTAAGTCTGGAACCCATGGACATCACCAAACGCTGGGTTTCCTCCTTCTTAATGCTTTGCCAGGCCTTTACAGCCGCAGCCTTCAGGTCTTGCTTGTTTGTGGGTTTTTCCGTCTTAAGTCTGGATTTCAGCAAGTGAAATGCATGTTCAATTGGGTTAAGATCTGGTGATTGACTTGGCCATTGCAGAATGTTCCACTTTTTTGCACTCATGAACTCCTGGGTAGCTTTGGCTGTATGCTTGGGGTCATTGTCCATCTGTACTATGAAGCGCCGTCCAATCAACTTTGCAGCATTTGGCTGAATCTGGGCTGAAAGTATATCCCGGTACACTTCAGAATTCATCCGGCTACTCTTGTCTGCTGTTATGTCATCAATAAACACAAGTGACCCAGTGCCATTGAAAGCCATGCATGCCCATGCCATCACGTTGCCTCCACCATGTTTTAAAGAGGATGTGGTGTGCCTTGGATCATGTGCCGTTCCCTTTCTTCTCCAAAATTTTTTCTTCCCATCATTCTGGTACAGGTTGATCTTTGTCTCATCTGTCCATAGAATACTTTTCCAGAACTGAGCTGGCTTCTTGAGGTGTTTTTCAGCAAATTTAACTCTGGCCTGTCTATTTTTGGAATTGATGAATGGTTTGCATCTAGATGTGAACCCTTTGTATTTTCTGTCATGGAGTCTTCTCTTTACTGTTGACTTAGAGACAGATACACCTACTTCACTGAGAGTGTTCTGGACTTCAGTTGATGTTGTGAACGGGTTCTTCTTCACCAAATAAAGTATGCGGCGATCATCCACCACTGTTGTCATCCGTGGACGCCCGGCCTTTTGCAGTTCCCAAGCTCACCAGTCAATTCCTTTTTTCTCAGAATGTACCCAACTGTTGATTTTGCTACTCCAAGCATGTCTGCTATCTCTCTGATGGATTTTTTCTTTTTTTTCAGCCTCAGGATGTTCTGCTTCACCTCAATTGAGAGTTCCTTTTACCGCATGTTGTTTGGTCACAGCAACAGCTTCCAAATGCAAAACCACACACCTGGAATCCACCCCTGACCTTTTAACTACTTCATTGATTACAGGTTAACGAGGGAGACGCCTTCAGAGTTAATTGCAGCCCTTAGAGTCCATTGTCCAATTACTTTTGGTCCCTTGAAAAAGAGGAGGCTATGCATTACAGAGCTATGATTCCTAAACCCTTTCTCCGATTTGGATGTGGAAACTCTCATATTGCAGCTGGGAGTGTGCACTTTCAGCCCATATTATATATATAATTGTATTTCTGAACATGTTTTTGTAAACAGCTAAAATAACAAAACTTGTGTCACTTTCCAAATATTTCTGGCCCTAACTGTATATGACTTATCTTTTATCAGGTAACAACGCATAGTGTAGTAATATATACCTATACGTATATTTACTGCGTATGAGCAGGGAGTCCGACGTGCCAACTGGGGTAGGAAGTGTGCACCACTTTACCTATTTAAACGTTATGGTCGATAGGGTTCAGACCAGCTGGACAGTGGGTGGATCTGACATACCTCATGGCACCAGGAGGGTCCGGCCCGGAACAGGGAACGGAGCTTCCATTACTGGGCTTGTTAGTCAAATTTGACAGAAAAACATAAGACCAATACCCAGTACTGCTACGAACACGATGTGGCATGTGGATTACAAGCCCACTGAGAAGTGGGTCTTTAGCAAGGAAGTTGCTGAAGGATATGACTAGAAGATGCATGGTAGCTGGGGGTCTAGTTTACCTACTACAAGGTAGGGGTTAGTGCAGACATAAGCTTATGGAATTGATATGTTGAAAATCTGAGAAAAAAGCCTTCCAAACAGACAGATATAAAGAGTGTGGTGTCTGAGTTGTGCTCGCATCCAATATGGCTGATCTCAAACAATAACCTTGCCGGCAATAAAGTAATGCAGTTGTACAAGAGCTTATCGTTTAGGAGCCGTAGACAGATACTTTGAAGCAAACTGCCTCTGGACGGCAGTGCCAGACAGGTTCTGTAGACCTATGTGCAGGCAAAGACAGAATACGAAAAGACATAAAGTCCGGAGACAGTCGGGTAGTGGCTCAGTAGCATGGCTATAGTTGATTCCATTGTCGTAAACAACACCAGAATACTTGGAGCCTGGAGCACTGGGTAATGAGTAGGTACCATGGCCCAATTATGCAGGTAGGACATAGCACGTGATGTCTGTAAACGCTGCGCACTAGGTAGTAAGCAGGTGCCTTGGCCATAATTGTAGGTAAGTACACAATGTGTGAAGTCTGGAGACACTATGCACTGATAGTGGACAGGACCCCTGGCCGTGACTGTGGATAAAACATACTACGAGATGGCGGGAGACTCTGTGCACTGGAAAGTGAACAGGGCTCCTGGTCGTAGATGCAGGCGAAGACATGATATAGGATGTCTGGAGACGTTTTGCACCGAAAAGTGGGCAGGGCTCCTGGCTGCAGGTGCGAGTAGAAGACCTAATACTTGATGTCTGGAGACTCTGTGCACTGTAAGTGGACAATGCTCCTAGCCGTAGGTGCGGCCCCAGACGTAGCACATCATGTCTGGCGACTCTGGCTACTTGTTAGTGGACGGGTACTGTGACCGTAGATGCAGGCTGAAGTTTGAACACTCTGCGCATGGTGAGGAACCATGTAGGGGCATTGTATTCGTTGGTGAGGGGATCTGTACTATATAGGGAACAGAGACCATACGGCAAAACCTTGTCACGGCCTGCAAAATCATACTGTGCCACGGTGCGGTGGAACTGACTGGACCTGATGTCAATGGTGACAGTGAGGGTACAGTGGGAGAGCTAAACTACTCGGTAACTGATGTGCTAATAATGGAGAGAGCTGCTGGATTGCAGGTTGCAAATGGTAGTGATGTCGGCAGGGGTCAGTGATGCAGCAGAGGAACAGCGAAGTTCAGCAGAAAAAGCAGCTAATACTAATGTACTAGTGTACGTGCAGATCAGTACAGGGCATCAGTGATAGTCCTGTACCCCAGATAAAGTGCCTATTTGCGGCCTGTCCCATATCTGGTGCCCACGGAATAAGATGTGCTTTTTTCCGGTGGAGAAAAACTGCAGGGGAGGCATTGAAAGGAGCTAGGGAGCAGCTAAGTGTGGCTGTGAAGTTACAGCTTGTATTAACCTAGTGTTATGTGTAGAGCTGTGGTGGAACTGCCTTACCGGCAAGGGAGCGGAGGAAGGACCTATGTGCCTTGTGGTAAGATCTACTTTCCTCTGCAGTGCTGCAGTTGTCCGGAGAGAGACTGCCTCCAGAGAGAGATCCTGCTTTCCTGGATCCGGGAGCGTGGCCGGAGTAGGAGGCATGGTTCGTGCCTTCGTGATATCATCGGGGGCATGGTTACTGGTTTTGACTGTAAAATTAAGATTTCCGGCAGCAGAAATGGCAGTCCCGGTGGGAACTGTGACACAAGGAGGGGCCTATATTTGCAGACCTGGCTGCGGAAGCGGCGGGCGTTGCGGGGAGAGCGGCGGGAGCGGAAACATTGTGCCACCCGGTCACTGCCCCCCCCCCCCCCCCAACATGTTAAATAGGTAGAATGAAAGAGGACCAGTGCCTGATCAAGTAAGGGGGGGGTCCTCTGCCAGTGCAGGTCACTGTATGTCAGCAGCCTCAGGGATGGAGCGATCTCACCTTATAAAAACTGTGGAGTCCCATGTAACTCACCTCAACCCAGGTAGCCCGTGGGAAGCTGGGGAGCCCAGTGTAGCTGATGACGTGAGTGATGGCTGCTGCTGCATGACTTCAGGTATGGATGGCTTTGGGCTTGATGCGGCAACTAGGGCTCCTATGAGGGAAGCCGGTCATCCGTCTGTGTCACTGGGGTACTGGGGTCTGCGCCAGTTGTGAAAGGGGATACGGGGAGGCGACACTCCGCGTGCCCGTCCGTTGTTGGTTGCGGGAAATCGGTGCCCGGGGGAACCGTTGCCTGAAGTCTCAAAGGTAGGCGCAGCCCTGATGGATCCAACATCGCAGGAGGGGGTACGTGGAGGAGACACTCCACGTTCTCGCCTGTTGGTGGTTGTGGGAAAGCGGCACCCAAGGGAGCCGTCATCCGTCTAGGATCTTCATCTGTATCCAGAAAATCCAGTAAAAGTGAAACGGAAAAGGAATATCAAAGAGTAAAGTAAAAGGTATGTGGGTCTGTAGACCACATGTGCCTCATATGGACACTAAGCTAAAACTGGCTGGCTGTCTCTCCGGACTGGGGGTGTGTACTGCTGCTAACTCTTTTGTTACATTAATTGGCTTAGTGTCGCCTCCTAGTGGTAGCAAGCATACACCCATGGTATCCTGTGTCCCCCAATGAGGCGATAGAGGAAGAAGAAAGTGCTACGTCGGTTGAGACGATTCATCTGGGCCCAAGAAGGCTGACATCGGCGCTTTCTGCTCCATGGACAAACTGAATGCCTGTTGACCTGCCCGGGTATAGGAGTGGTCCGAAAGGGGACCGGAGGACTCTCACAGTATGCTGCAGCGGAGAGTCCTAGGATCAAACAGCACCGTCTGACAAGGGAAGCTGAGGACCTCCGGGAGTAATAGATGATTTTGTTAAGGATCTGAAACCTAAAGTAATCGTGAAGCTGACAAGGTATCATGAAAACTCTGGTCAACAATGCGCAGGGATCGTGCTAATCCTCGCTGCAATGTGCCAAACATAGAATATGCGCTGCCGAGGCGAGCACTAATCTGAGGTGAAAGAAAAATACTGCCACCCAGACCGTCAGGAAGAATGGGCGAGTAACCCCCATGAGAAGTATGGACACAGTTTATAGTCCTCAGCGCGACGACTGTCACGAAGAAGAATGGCCAGGGAGTAGCTGTAAGAAACCAAAACATACGATCAACGAAAGGAAGAGAGAGAACCATCCACCTACGGTGTGTCAACCTGTCCAGCAGGTTTGATGCAGAGGGAGGCTAAGCACGGAGCAGAATAGGCTGGTATCTGGACATCTAAGGACCCGAGGAAGAGAGCAGTGGGCTCGGCATACTTAAGTGAACACAGGTGCAGAGGATGGTACGTTGAGGCGACACTCCACATGCCTATGTGTTGTTGGGATTGGGAGAGCAGCGTCATTAGGGGAACCGTCACCCTTCTGATGAACTGTGTCCATTCGGGGAAGAACTAATAATAGGTGCAGAAGGGAATACATGGAGGCGAAACTCCACGTTCCTGTCTGTTGATGGTTTCGGGAGTGCGGTGCCCTTAAGGGAACCGTCGCCCTTCTGATGATCTTTGTCTTTTCTGTTCATGTAAAGTAAAAAATTAAAAAGGTCTAACTATAGATGTGGTCTGGGTCAGGTCACAACTGCCTCCTAGAGATACTAAACTGAAACTGTCTGGGGGTGTATATTGCTGAGGAGAAGCTAACTTTTTTGTTTAGCTTAGTGTCGCCTCCTAGTGGCAGCAAGCATACACCCATGATATCCTGTATCCCCAATGAAGCAATAGCGAAAATAGGTATATATTGTTGCATGGTAGGCTCAATGTTATTTTAGTGTTACCATATATACTCGAGTATAAGACGACCCTAATTTTACCCCCAAACTGGGGAAACCTATTGACTCGAGTATAAGCCTAGGGTGGGAAATGCAGCAGCTCTCCATCCTGGTATACCTGTCCCTATCCTGGTATATAGCACCCCCCATCACAGTGTACAGCCCCCCATCACTGTATACATCCTCTCACCACTGGTATATAGCGCCCCCATCAAGGTAAATGGCCCCTTATTCTGGTATATACCCCCCTTACTGTTTATATTCCCCCCCATCACTGGTATATAGACTCCCAGCCTGGTATATAGCTCCCCATCCTGGCAATACTGCTTTATAGCACTCCCATAATGGCAAATGGCTTCTCATCCTGGCATATACCCCCTTCACTGTACATATTCCCCCATCACTGGTATATAGACTCTCAGCCTGGTGTATATTCCATATCACTGGTGTATATAACCCCCCACCACTGGTGTTTATAGTCCCCTCACTACTAGGGTATATAGCACCCCTGCCACTGGGGTATATACACCCCCACCACTGGGGTATATAGCCCCCACCACTGTGGTATATAAATCCCCACTACTGGGGTATGTAGCCCCCCACCACTGGGGTATATAGCCCCCACACCACTGGGGTATATTATCCCCCATGATCACTATATGCCCCCATGCTGCTGCATACCATAAAATAATAAATCATTCATATTTACCCTCCGTCACTCTGTCACCGCTGCGTCCTTCGGTCATGACGTCATCACTGCTGCGCCGGTCACATGACGCCGGCAGAAGCAGGAAGACCTGAGGACCGAAGGACGCAGCGGTGACAGAGGGTAAATATGAATGATTTATTATTTTATGCTGTGAGTGAGGCAGCATGGGGGCTTATAGTGATCATAGGACAGAGGAGTATAAATAGTGCAATGTAACATGCACCGCTCCCCTTGCCGCTGATGGACAGGGGGATGCAGTGCATATTGCATTGCACTAATGAGCGGCGGCATGTGACTGCCCGCTCCTACTATAGTCTCACCTCGCCTCCTCCAGCCCCTGATCACACCCCCCGCCCCCCACTCAGTCTGTACACTGTGACTCGAGTATAAGCCAAGGGGGGCACTTTTCAGCACAAGAATTGTGCTGAGTAACTCGGCTTATACTCGAGTATATACGGTAGTCGATTTAGGTTTACAATGCTCAGGACTTTTATCAAATTATTCCTAAATGATAAAGTGCTACACAAAATGTTGACTTTTATTATAAGGACTTTGCCAATAAGATAACAATTTATAGATTTCTTACATTGCACACATGTAGGCATTATCTCCACTTAAAACATCCGATGTTACAAACAGCTCCAGGGCTTGAGTCAGATTTGCAGAGCGCTAATAAACCAAGACAGAACAAAACAAATGAACAAAGACATGTAGATGAAAAAGACAAGAAAAAAATATTCCTCCTAATAAGAGCAATTGTAAAATATTACATTAAGAAGACATATGAAGCATCTTGTGTCCAAATGCACAGATTGGAGATTATTGCTGTCAAGTTCAAAACTAGCCCGGGTAGACAATGCTCCAGAGTTGTCACTGTGGTCCGTACATTTCACCCATCCTGCCAGACACTGTTCTTCCATAAGCCACCCGGTGCTTGGCTTACTGTAAACCAATATTTGGTTTAACTCTAATGTGACTCTCCCATACACAGGCGTGGTCGCTATGATCTCTATGAGAGAGCTGCTGCTAGACATTTTGGCAACATATCTTTCTTCGAGAACAAAAGGATTCGGCAGTGTGAAATCAGACATACAGGATCCTAATATTTCTGGATAGTCATCTGTCAGTGGCCTCCATACACATTAACCAGTTGGCCGAACCCATATATATTGACGTTAGTCTAAAGCAAAGGTGCACAATAGGGTGACCACAAAAAATCGATGTCGGAATTTTGTCCATCTGGACCCCACAAAACGATTCCCCTTTCCAGATATTGATAGCCAAAATTTGAGCTCGATCAAACGACGTTAACCCATGCCGCTCGTCACTCAAAGTTTGAAAAAATCCACATTTTTGGCCAAAAAGATTGACATATGGAGCCATAACTCCACAATGGTAAATAATAAAAACACGCTTAATATCTCAAAAGACAGCTAATGTTCTTCAAAATTTATATTTTATACATAATTGTTATTTTAAGTCAAACTGAGTTACAACAGCTTTTAGCCCAAGAACGTGACCTGGTACCACTAGGAGCATACTTCGTATATTTTGTCATTAAGTGATACATTTTGTTTTTTTTGGTATATTTTTGAGTTTAAAGTAGAAATATAATAAAAAAACAAGTAATACTGATAAGTCTAATGACATTTTTTATTTTAAAATATAAAAATGAGGTATATAATACATACAAAACAGACACAGAAAAGATACAGACATAGTACCTACATGAGTTGATAATTTTACATAGTTATCTAATCTATTCTAGAGCTTTTGTTAAAGTAGTTTTTGAAACGTCAGAATATAATGCTCGGCATTTGCTTACAACTTGCAGGACATATTGCTTTTGTTCTTCATCTTTTGTCAGAAGGTCGTTAAAGTCGGTTATTAATTTAACACCACGCTCAGCCATATCATTAACTACTTTTAATGTTTTGACAATTTTCAATCCTTCTTGGAAGTCATTATTTTGAGGCCAGGTGTTTGGATTTTGTCTTAGGAAATCTGTTTTTATATTAAATCGGTCAAAGAATGTAAACATTTCTTTGGTAAGTAAATTTACTTACCAAAGAAACGTTTACATTCAAACAGACCTTCTGACAAAAGATGAAGAACAAAAGCAATATGTCCTGCAAGTTGTAAGCAAATGCCGAGCATTATATTCTGACGTTTCCAAAACTACCTTAACAAAAGCTCTAGAATAGATTAGATAACTATGTAAAATTATCAACTCATGTAGGTACTACGTCTGTATCTATTCTGTGTCTGTTTTGTATGTATTATATACCTCATTTTTATATTTTAAAATAAAAAATGTCATTAGACTTATCAGTATTACTTGGTGTTTTATTATATTTCTACTTTAAACTCAAAAATATACCAAAAAAAAACAAAATCTATCACTTAATAACAAAATATACGAAGTATGCTCCTAGTGGTACCAGGTCACGTTCTTGGGGCTAAAAGCTGTTGTAACTCAGTTTGACTTAAAATAACAATTATGTATAAAATATAAATTTTGAAGAACAACATTAGCTTTCTTTTGAGATATTAAGCGTGTTTTTATAATTTACCGTTCTGGAGTTATGGCTCCATGTGTCAGCTTTTTGGCCAAAAATGTGGATTTTTTCAAACTTTGAGCGACGAGCGGCACGGGTTAACGTCGTTTGATCGAGCTCAAATTTTGGCTATCTCAATATCTGGAAAGGGGAATCGTTTTGTGGGGTCCAGACTAACAAGATTCCGACATTTCCCCCCCTCCCCCCATGAGATCCGGTCACTCTAGTGCACAACCTGCAGTCTGATGGCCACATGCGGGCAGCGATGCCCTTCATTGTGGTCAACATCCATCTGCATAACGTCCAATTACATGTGTTTTCCATGTCATGGAGACGACCAAAGCACTGCAGGGACAGTTAATCATGAACAGTGTGTTGTATGGTCATTTCTGGGCCTGCAATATTTGGGCAAAGTCCTGACTCCTACAGCACATAAAGGAATAGATGAGGTGAAGAAGTGCTGCTATATTTATTGAAGTTTATGAGAGAAAGGAAACTCATGTGTTTCAGAGTCTGGCATATGCTACCATGTATTATCTCTTCCTTTCCTGGTGGAAGCTCTATAAAATGGAGCCAGCACCTATTAGATATGTATGGCAAATACTCTAACTATGCAGTAAATGTCTGAGAAGGTATTACTTAGGTAATATAGCAGCCCTTGGAGTTGATAATGTGTCCCTCAAACCTAAAAAATAAATAATATGGGGGAGGCTTTAAATCATAACCGCTGTTTACATTTTTATTTTGTAATAATGTTGAGTAACAGATTATAATCAACTTTCACATATACTTTATTAATGAAATCAGGAAGGAAATCATTAAAAACCCTCCATAAGATGCCCCACTAGACTGTGTATGCAGTTCATTCTCAGTGAGATCAGTCTTTAGGGTGTCAGGGCATACACATTGTTCACAATACAGCTGATAAGACTCAAATTACCTCATGCAGGTACCGGGCTGAGCTCAAACAGCTCAGCTTCTGTGAGATCTTATCTGACTCCTCCATTCACATGTCTCTGCTCTGTGCTAACATGGAGTAGAACCATGTGAATGCATGAGGTAACTTGAGAGACTTATCAGCTGTATTGTGAACACTGTGTAGGCGCCACCCCCTGAAGATGGATCTCACCGAGAATGAGCTTCAGACACAGTCTAGTTGGGATATCTTGTGGAAGTTTTTTAAAGGTTTCCTTCCAGATTTATATTTAAGAGTTAATTATTATCTCTTGCTTTACATTATTATTCAATAAAAATGTAAACGACGATTGTGCTTTAAAGCTATTCTGCAGTATTTTAGAAGGGGAGAAAGACCTTATTTCACAGTGTCACTGGCATTGTGTCGAGCTCCTTTACTATTAGACTAGCTGCTTTAGACAAATGCATTTATTCAAGGACTTGATAAGTTAAAAGGGATTGGTCACCACTTTACATGTCCCTTTCACATGAACAACCCCTTTCACAGATAATACATTGCTCTGTCAAATCCTTCTGTAAAGGACCTTTCACATCAGCAGGTTTTTTTAATAGCAGCAGATTTTGCAGCATCTGCCGCGTAACGGCCAACTTGCGGCATGCCCCATTCCTTCCCTATGGGACTTGCGGTCAGGTGCGGCAAGTGCAGTTTTGCCGGATCTAGCAAATCCGGGACTTGCTGCAGCACAAGAAAACCAATGCTAGCAAGTGCCGGATCTGGCAAAACCACACTTGTCGCACCTGACCGCAAATTCCATAGGGAATGAATGGGGCTTCCTGCAAGTCGGCCGTTACGCGGTGGATAAGGTAAAATCTGCCGGACCTGCCGCGATTCAAATAAAACGCTGATGTGAAAGGAGCCTAACCTGAACTGCTTATCTGGTCACATGATCTCTGCCTGAGAATCTCCTGGATTTCTGAGATGTCATGTCTGATTCTCCATCACTTCTGAGCTCTAGAAATGACGGATGCAGGTGGCTTTATTCAGCAGAGATTACTTGTTTTTTGTGCAAATGCTGCTGGCAGACCGAGATTTTTCTTCCATCTGTATGTGTATAGCAGGGTATATATACATGTATATACTGCTGTATAGCTTGTGTAATGTGAACAGACCCTGCTGTATTACTTTTATAATATAAATACATTCAGATCTCTGACTATCCATCCAGGTCAGTGAGGGGGAGTAGGTGATAGTCTTTATTGGAATGGTTGGTCCTTTGTGCATTACATCTGTTCCATGTACCATTGTCCTAAACAGAGTGTGTTGGGCAGTATGTGACTCTGAAGGAGAAGTATTATAGGTTTAGGTAGAGTTACAGGTCTGTACTTACTGCTGGCTTTCAGCCCAGAACATGGGATGATGGGGAATGTAGTAAGAAGGAAGCAGAGGATTCTGAAGAGGAAGTGATGGCTAATACAACAGATCTGCTGTCAGGATAGAGAGAGCAAAGTAGAAAGGGGTAAAGCATGAAACTTGACAGAAAAGGTATACAGGGAAAGGCGTAAAGCATGAAACGTGACAGAAAAGGTACACAGGGTTATTTAGTAGAATTATCCTTCAGCATTTATGGCAAAACCTGTAACTGAATCGCAGTAGTAGACGACCTCTTTAACTTTCCATTTGCCGGTATATTTGTACTAAACATGCGAATCAGAAGTGACAGATTACAAAGTCTAATTATTGGATATAACGCATGCACTATCGTTTCAGACCTCTCCCACAACTACTTTCTTTTCTGATACAGTAAGCAATTGGCAATTAGAATGACTACTTTTGGCTGCCTTCAGACTTGCAGATGCATCTGCAGCGTTTTGCAGATGCATCTGCAAGCATCTGCATGCAGACCGCGGCCCCTATGTTTATAATGGAGCGTACGGCGGTCTGCAGATGCTTGCAGACCGCCATGCGCTCTCATTGCCCGCCATTAGTGAACTGTGCGCATGCGGATGCCTGCGCACAAATCACACACTCTCGCCCGCACCACGGACGCGAGATGTTGCGTCCGTGGTGCGGGCGAGAGTGTGTGATTTGTGCGCAGGCATCCGCATGCGCACAGTTCACTAATGGCGGGCAATGAGAGCGCACGGCGGTCTGCAAGCATCTGCAGACCGCCGTGCGCTCCATTATAAACATAGGGGCCGCGGTCTGCATGCAGATGCTTGCAGATGCATCTGCAAAACGCTGCAGATGCATCTGCAAGTCTGAAGGCAGCCTAAGGGCCCCTTTACACACGGCTACATTTGTAGCTTGTCACCAGGTAACTTACTGGTTGCAGTGAAATCATGGATACATGATTCCATTTGTACACAGCAACAAGATAGAACCATGTATCCATGATTTCACTGCAACCAGTAAGTTACCTGGTGACAAGCTACAAATGTAGCCGTGTGTAAAGGGGCCCTTAAGAGTACAATGTTCAGTGACTAGCAGTAGGGAACTATATGTACGAAGGTTTACTGAGAAATAAGTCTTGGCATTGAGAACAGCTTTGGGGGCCCAAAAAAACAAACAAACTGATAAAGTAGTAAAAAAAAAAAGTTAAAAAGTACCTGTATCTCCAGCGCAATATCCATATATTGATCAAATGTGTCATAGCCGCTCTTACAAACTAAACATTTTACTAAAAGAGATAAAGGTACAAAATAGTTGAAATATACTACATCTTTTTTTGTCAAATTATATTGTAACACAAATTTTCTCTCACCTCTGGAACGCAGGTAGCCCCCAAATATCTGATGGACTAAAGTGGAAGTTTGGCTTTGGCGGTCCAGCCTGGGAAGAAGACAAAAATTCATGCAACCAATCCTCGTTCAAGAAGATTTGCAACTAAGTAACCTGAAAATGGTGTCACTACTTTATTTTATTATAGTTTTAACCCCTTCCCGACCCATGACGTTATACAACGTCATGGGCGGGTAAGGGGTGTTTGATGTGAGCTCCGGCGCTGAGCTCACTTCAAACAGCCGACATCTCAGCTGATGTGATCAGCTGAGATGTCGGGCTAACAGCTCCGATCAGATCCGGGATCCGATCGGCACTGTTATCCCCTTAGATCCCGCTGTCAATCACTGACAGCGGGATCCAAGGCGGCCACGGCGGGGTACGCGCTGTTCCCCGCCTGCTCCGGAGATCCCGCGATAGTATCGCGGGATCTCCGGCGCTCACGTGACAGCCCGGGGTCCTGGCTAGACCCCGGATGCTGTCAGAGCACATCGGTATCTCTCAGAAGCGATCAGCCTGTGCAGCAGGGTGCCTCTCTATGGGGCAGTGTAAAAATAAGAATCAATGAAAAAATAAAATTAAAAAAAAAAAAAACCTGTAAAAAAAAAAAAAAAATATATATATATATATATATATATATATAAGTTCAAATCACCCCCTTTTCCCCCATTCACAATAAAAGTAGTTAAAAAAGTCAGTTTTTGTTTTTTTCAAACTTCTGAATTTTTTTTCATCACCTAGATACCAATAAAGCTATACATGTTGGGTGTCTACGAACTCGTATCGATCCAAGGCATCACCCCGTCACGTCAGTTTTACCAATTAGTAAACATGGCGACTAAAATACCCAAAAAACAAACATGTCATTGCACTTTTTTTGCAATTTCACTGCATTTAGAATTTGTTTTGCAATTTCCCTGTACACTATATGGTAAAATAAATGATTGCATATGAAAGTACAACTCGTCCCGCAAAAAACAAGCCTTCATATGTCTATATTGACGGAAAAATAAAAAAGTTATGGCTCTTGGAAGCAGGGGAGCAAAATACGAAAGTGAATAACGAAAAATTCCCGGGTCATGAAGGGGTTAAAAAGCATCTAAGGGTGCGTGCCCACATAGTGGTTTAACGTCGGTTTAGCAGGGAAAACCGCCGGCGGTTTAGCATAGGTTTTATTTAAATTTATGTAAATCTTTAGCAGCTTTAGGACTTACAAGTAACCCTATGTAATTTAGAAAACGCTGTGCACACATAGTGGGTTTATGTGAGCGGATCTGCCAGAGGTTGAGCGGTTTCTTAGCGGTTTAGCAGCATACAAAATGTCAATTCTTCTCAGCGGTTTTTGAGCGTTTCTGAGGCACTACTCTACCCTTCCATGAACAAAATCCTCCATAGAAAACCGCTTTTAAAACCGCCGGAAAAACCGACTGTAAAACGCTGTGCAAACGCTGCAAAAACCGCTGGAAAACCGCTGGAGACTTCTGAGCTCAGGAGTCTAGGCTCCTTGAATTTTCCAGCGGTTTACTGACGATTTGAACGTCACTAAACCACTATGTGGGCACATACCCTTACACATCTACAAGGTTAAATTAGCGAGTGCATGTTTTTTTAATGAAGAGCTATTTATATTTTTAAAAGAATTTTTGGATGAAGTGAAGTTGAAATATCTATTTTTTTTTAATTATCTCACACTGAGACACTAAAACCAGAATCTGGGGGAAAACTACCTTATTTTTTGGACCACAAGACGCACATTTTCCCCCAAATTTTTGGGGAAAGTGGGAGGGGTGTCTTATGGTCCAAATATACGGACCTGTGTGACTGTGGGGCTGTGCTGGGGGAGCTGCGGCTTTGGAGCAGTCTGGGAAGAGGCTGCGGGGATCTGCTGAGGCAGTGGGAGGTCATGTGCTCCAGATCATTATGCTCATTTAATATGCACTGCATCCCGCTGTCCATCACCTCAGTGCTGAAGCAGTGGAATGGGGAAAGGATGCAGTGTATTAAACTAACTGCACACATTTCCATCACTGTATATGCCCTCCCCCATCCTGTATATGTCTCCCCTCCATCTTGGATATGGCCAACCCCTCATCCTGGATGTGGCCCCCCATGTTGCCGCACACAAGAAAATAACAAACACTATAACTCACCCTTCGACAATTGCCTGGGTCTCTCCCTGCTTGTAGCGTTCTGAGTCCAGTGCCCTGAGTGCTTCCGATCATGTGATCGGGGGGCACAGTGATGATGTCACTCTGCTCTGGGGGGGGGGGGTGATATACAGTGATGGGAAGGGGTGCATATTCAGGATAAGAGGGCAATGTACCACAATGGGGGGGCCATATTCAAGATGAGGGGTAATGCACCCAGATGGTGGGGACAGTATAGCAGCATTGGGGGTCTTTAAACCAGGATGGAGGGCTATATCCAAGGTGTGGTGCTGTATACTAGGATAGAGAGGCTACATACCAGGATGGGAGGGCTGTATGCCAGAATGGGGGGGCTGTATACCAGAATGGGGGGGTTGTATACCAGGATGGGGGGCTGTATCCCAGGATAGAGAGCCATATCAAAGATGGGGAGCCATATTCCAGATGGGGGGCTACATCCCAGGATGAAGAGCTATATACCAGGATTGGGGGCCATATCCAGGATGGGTATTATATAGCAGCATCGGGGGCCCATATATTACTTGAAAGGGACTCAGGATGGGGACATTACTCCAATAACTGTCAGCAGCACAACTCCCCCCATAACAGTTCATTATAACCCCATTTTTTGCTTAATTTTTTCTTCCTCCATTTTCCTCCTCTAAAATCTGTTTGCGTAATATGGTCCGGTGCGTCTTATAGTCTGAAAAAATATGGTACTTATATAAATAGTGCCTAGAAAGCAATAAAAACAAATATGCCACTCATACCTTGCTAAAGATGTTAAACCTTACTCTAAATATCCATGTCAGAATGACTCTATATACTGATATTAGAATAAACCTAACACATATTTTAAAAGTAAGTACACTAGTCTCATCAGGTCCAATATCTTTTTAGCAATGTAATCAGTTTGTATTGTGAAATTTGGTGCAAGGTTCACTTCTAGACAGCTTCACTAGCAGTTTCAAAACTAAACTGATTCAGAAGCAATAAGTAATACTGTATAAAAGAAGAGATTATAAAGTTCCTTCCTACTAGATCTTCTAGTAGCTTCAGAACAAAATCTGCATCAAAACCTGCAATGCCGTGTTACAAAAAAAAAAAGTGTGAGGGAACAAGACTGGAATCACATGCTGTTTTTAATAGTGGATTTGAAGTGACGAAGTATCCGTCTCTCATTTCAGATTTACTATTACCTTT
>JARQOC010000007.1:206819541-206867960 GCA_033576535.1 Allobates femoralis | reverse complement strand
AACGTTTCACCTAAACCAGGAGATTGTTCTCCCATCATTTTGTCCCGCTCCCGTTCATCAGGTTGAGCGCGACCTCCATACTCTGGATCTCGTGAGGGCTGTACGCATTTATGTGTCCAGGACCGCCTCCTTTAGGAGTTCGGATTCCTTATTTGTCCTCACGATGGGTCGCTGTAAGGGGTCCGCGGCTTCGAAGTCGACCTTGGCCAGATGGATCAAGGCTCCCATTCAGGAGGCTTACCGGTCTTCTGGTTTGCCTCTCCCGGTGGGTTTGAAGGCACACTCTACTAGAGCCGTAGGTGCCTCCTGGGCCTTGCGACATAGAGCGTCTGCTCTACAGGTGTGTCAGGCGGCCACTTGGTCCAGCCTGCACACTTTCTCTAAGCACTATATGGTGCATGCCCATGCCTCTGCGGATGCGAGTTTGGGCAGGCGGGTTCTCCAGGCGGCGGTTGCCCACCTTTAAAGGGAACCATGTATTATCCGTCTTGTTGAGGAACTCTTCCCGCCCTGGGGTATTGCTTTAGGACATCCCCATTGTCTGGGTCTCCCATTATGATGACCAGAAAAAAGAGAATTTTGTTTACGTACCGTAAATTCTTTTTTCTTTAATCATCAATGGGAGACCCAGCACCCACCCAGTTGTTCCGTTGCATGTTTTGCATTTGATCTGTTCTCTGTTGAGACAGTGTTTTCCGGGTTGTTACACCGTCTGTGCACGGCATTCTTCCCGATGTTTCGGGTGTGGTTTATTTTCTCCTCGCAGCTTATGGACTAAACTGAGGATGTCTCCTACGGTGGGGGTTTATAAGCGGAGGAGGCGGTGTCTACAAACTTGTAGTACCTAGTGTGACCTCCGGAGGGCAGAGCCCTAAACCCCATTGTCTGGGTCTCCCATTGATGATTAAAGAAAAAAGAATTTACGGTACGTAAACAAAATTCTCTTTTTTCCTGGTCGGTATTCCGCCGGGTGTCCGGTGTTAAACCCTTACTGCCCGGTGCGGTCCCAGTATGGCTACAACTGGGAAGAAGGCTGCCGCCACGAGGTCCAAGGCCTGCAATCAGTGCATGGGACAGGTGGCTGGGGATGGCATATGCGCAGCTTGCGGTCTCACTGGGACTAGCCCCGGTGTTTCTGGCTCAGATCTTGCAGCACCACTGCTCTCCCCTGAGGTTCAGGTGGAGGCAGGGCCATGGGATGTACAGAGGTCCTTTAATGACACTGTAGTGTCCAGAATGTCTTCCATGTCGCAATCATTGGAGGCTATACTGAGGAGGCTGTCTGATTCAGCCCCCCATACGGGGTCCCTAGGGGTTAACCCCAGGCAGGGAGAGGGTTCTCATAAGAGACCCCGCTGGGAGGATACCCCCGAGGATGGTGAACATCATTCCTCTGATGAGGAACATCCATCTGATAGTAATGATGAGGGTGGAGACCCTGGCCCTGAGCCCCGGCACCACAAGGCTCCTTCAGAGGGTCCAGGGGACGGTGTGGAGGATTTGGTTTCCTCCATTAACGAGACCCTGGGGCTCATTCCCCCGGCTGCGGTGGTGGATAGACCGCAGAAGGAATCTTTCCAGTGGCTGCCACCCTTGGGTCAGTCCCGTGGTCTGTTCACTGACCATTCCAATTTTTGGAGAGTAGTCAGGACGCCCAGGGAACATCCTGAGAGGCGTTTCGTTAGGAAGACTAAGGATTCACGTTATCCTTTTCCTAAGGAGGTTTTGGAGGAATGGTCCGCTCCCCTAGGGTGGATGCTTTCTTGACCAGAGTTGCCGCTCATTCTCTTTTTTCGGCAGAGGATAGTTCCTCTCTGAAGGATCCTATTGACAAGCAATGCGAGTCATATGCTAAGTCTATATATGAGGCTGTGGGTTCTTCTTTCGCCCCAAATTTTTCTATGGTTTGGACGTTGCAGGCTATTACTGCATGTCTGGAGGGGATCACCGATATCCCGGGGTCTGACCCGGAAGTGGCGGCTCTGGCAAACAAGGCTAAGGCCTATGCTGAATATGCCAGATCGGCTGCTTTTGAAACAGCTAGTCGGAATGCAGTGGCCTCTGCTAATGCTGTGGTTTTGCGCAGATTGCTGTGGATGCGTCTCTGGGACTCGGATAAGGTGTCCAAGAGGATTTTGCAAGTCATGCCCTTTTCGGGCGATAGGCTTTTTGGGGACGAGCTGGATAAGCGAATTAAGGAGTTTACTGAGAAGAAGATCCCTCAGAACAAACCCAAACCGCAGAGGTCTCAAAGATGGAACCACAGACAGCGGTCCTTTCGTCCCAGCTCGCACTCTTCTACCTCGTCCGCACGGTCGGACAAAGGAGGTAAAACCGCTGGTCCCTGGCATAACAAGAATCGCCAGAAGAAGCCAGCGGGGGCCGCAGCAGCTGCCGCCCCCAAGGCGACCTCTGCATGACTCGCTCCCGACTCCTACCACCCCACCGGTTGGAGGACGCCTGGCCCTGTTTCAGGACGTATGGCTTCTTCACGTTCAAGACCGGTGGGTGAGAGACATTGTCTCTCGGGGCTACAGGATCGAGCTGAAGTCCTTTCCTCCAAACCGGTTCTTTCTCTCCTCTCCGTCACCGGAGAAGGCTCAGGCTTTTCACCAAGTTCTGATTGGTCTTCAAAGGGACGGAGTTGTGATCCCTGTACCGTCTGGGGAACGTTTCAGAGGGTTTTACTCAAACCTCTTTATTGTTCCGAAGAAGGACGGTTCGTTTCGCCCAGTGCTGGATCTGAAATTGTTCAACCAACATGTGCAAGTGCGAAAGTTTCGCATGGAATCCCTGCGCTCGGTGATTGCAGCCATTTCTCAGGGAGACTTCCTGGCTTCCATAGACGTGAAGGATGCCTACCTGCATGTGCCCATTGCACCAGCACATCAACGCTGGCTCAGGTTTGCAGTGGGGGAAGAACACTTCCAGTTTGTGGCGTTGCCGTTCGGTCTGGCCTCGGCCCCGCGGGTCTTCACAAAGGTGATGACGGCCATGGTGGCAACCCTGCATGCACAGGGTCATGCCGTGATCCCTTACCTGGACGATCTGCTGATCAAGGCCCAGTCAAAGGAACTATGTCAGGGGAGCCTGGACGCAACCCTCAGGACTCTGGAACAGTTTGGGTGGATCTTGAATCTCCCAAAATCCGCATTAGTACTGACCCAGTCTTTGACTTATCTGGGCATGGATTTTCACACGGCCCCGGCACTGGTATTGCTACCCCGCGAGAAGCAGATCTCCATCCAGTCGGCGGTTCGAGCCCTTCTTCATTCCCCACGATCCTCTCTGAGGGGATTAATGAAGCTAGTGGGGCGCATGGTGGCTGCAATGGAAGCAGTGCCTTTTGCGCAGTTTCATCTCCGCCCTTTGCAGCTGGAGATTCTCCACAAATGGAACAAGAGGACATCATCTCTGGACAGAGTGGTGTCTCTCTCTCACCAGACGAAGGAATCTCTTCATTGGTGGCTTCAGCCCCGTCACTTGGCACGGGGACGGTCTTTCCTGCAACCTTCGTGGTTGGTAGTGACCACGGATGCCAGCCTGACAGGCTGGGGTGCGGTGTTCTTAGAGCACAGGGCTCAGGGTCTCTGGACGGTGTCAGAGTCCTCCCTACACATCAATGTCCTGGAAATCAGAGCGATTTACCTGGCGCTTCTGGCTTTCCACCGTTTTCTGGCAGGAAAACACATAAGAATTCAGACGGACAACGCGACGGCCGTCGCGTACGTCAACCATCAGGGCGGGACTCGAAGTGCCCAGGCCCTTGCCGAAGTCCACCGCATTCTGTCATGGGTGGAGGACAACGATTCGTTGATCTCAGCGGTCCACATCCCTGGAGTGGACAATTGGGAGGCCGACTACCTAAGTCGGCAAGGCATGGACGCCGGAGAGTGGTCTCTACACCCGGACGTCTTCCAGTCCATCTGTCGCCAATGGGGGACTCCAGATGTGGATCTGATGGCCTCTCGGCTCAATCATCAAGTTCCGCAGTTCATGGCGCGGTCGTGGGACCCTCAGGCTCTGGGAGCAGACGCACTGGTCCAGGATTGGTCCAGGTTCCATCTTCCGTATGTGTTCCCGCCGTTGGCATTGATTCCCAGGGTCCTGCGCAAGATCAGGACGGAATGTCGCAGAGCCATTCTAGTGGCGCCGGATTGGCCCAGGAGGTCTTGGTATCCGGACCTGTGGCAGCTCACAGACGGGGAGCCGTGGAGACTGCCAGAAAGACCGGATCTACTATCTCAGGGTCCGTTCTTCCATCTCAATTCCGCGGCCTCAAATTGACTGTGTGGCCCTTGAGTCCTGGCTCTTGACTTCCAGAGGATTTTCTTCCTCGGTTGTTTCCACTTTGACCAGGGCCAGACGGCCGGCCTCGTTAAAGATCTATCACAGGACTTGGAAAATTTTCTTTTCCTGGTGCGCTTACAGTTGGGAAGAAGGCTTGGCCGTTCCGTCTCCCAACGTTGCTTTCCTTCCTTCAATCAGGAATGGAGATGGGACTGTCTCTCAGTACGCTGAAGGGTCAAGTGTCGGCACTGTCGGTGCTGTTTGACAAGCGTTTGGCTAAGATTCCAACGGTCCGTACGTTTCTGCAGGGGGTTAGCCGAGTGGTTCCGCCTGTACAAACGTGCTCTGGATCCTTGGGACCTCAATGTGGTCCTGGCGGCGTTGCAGAAGCCTCCTTTTGAGCCTTTGAGGGATATTTCCCTAGTTCGTCTGTCCCAGAAAGTGGTTTTTCTGGTGGCCATTACATCGCTCAGGAGGATCTCGGAACTGGCAGCGCTCTCGTGCAAGTCCCCATTCCTGGTGATTCATCAGGATAAGGTGGTGTTACGTACGAGGCCCGAATTCCTTGCCTAAGGTGGTGTCACCTTTCCATATTAATCAGGAGATTGTTCTCCCTTCTTTTTGCCCTACACCGATTCACCGGTGTGAGAAAGAGTTGCACACTCTGGACCTAGTGAGGGCTATCAGGATTTATGTGTCTCGGACTGCGTCGGTACGCACCTCGGACTCTCTGTTTGTCCTTACGGCTGGTTCCCGTAAGGGTTCCCCGGCCTCCAAATCTACTTTGGCTCGGTGGATCAAGGCTCCTATTCAGGAAGCTTACCGTTCTTCTGGTATGCCGCTCCCGGTGGGATTGAAGGCTCACTCTACCAGGGCCGTGGGTGCCTCTTGGGCTCTGCGGCACAGGGCTTCGGCTCAACAAGTTTGTCAGGCAGCCACTTGGTCTAGCCTCCGTACGTTTACCAAACATTACATGGTACATGCCCATGCCTCTGCGGATGCGAGTTTGGGCAGGCGGGTCCTACAGGCGGCGGTGGCTCACCTTTGAGGTGCCCCGCACATCAAACGTCTCAAAGGAACTTTTTTTCCCGCCCTGGGGTGTTGCTTTAGGACATCCCCATTGTCTGGGTCTCCCATTATGATGATCAGAAAAAAGAGAATTTTGTTTACTTACCGTAAATTCTTTTTTCTTGAATCATTAATGGGAGACCCAGCACCCACCCAGTTGTCCCGTTGGACGTTTTGTTGTGTTTTTGAACCTCTTGGCTCCGGCTTCTTTGGCTTGCATGGTTCGCGGCCATGCCGAGAGTTGTGGTGTGGGTTGCCTCCTCGCAGCTTATGAACTAAACTGGGGATCTGCTCCTGCAGTGGGGGTTTATAGGCGGAGGGGCGGAGACTACAAAAAACTTGTAGTACCTAGTGTGGCCTCCGGAGGGCAGACTGCCTAAAACCCCATTGTCTGGGTCTCCCATTAATGATTCAAGAAAAAAGAATTTACGGTAAGTAAACAAAATTCTCTTTTTTAACAAAAGTGCGCAAGGAACGCCCTTAACACCAGGTGAATTGGTTTTGAAAAGAAAAAGAAGAATGCACAAACTAGATGATCAATGGGAAAAAGAACCATACACTGTGTTACCATCTGAATTTGATAACCAGAAAACCTGTGTCATCAGCAAGGACAATGGTGAAACCACAGCAACAGTGTCTAGGGATCATTTGAAGAAGTGCCCTCAACAGCTTCAACAAGAAGAAAATGTACCTTGTCCAGAGCCAGATGAGAAAGAGAAGCCAAAGACAATCCAGAATTACCAGCAGATTGGCCTCAAATAGAAGGTACATACCTAATTTCAACTTTGATGTTCCCACCAGCAGTAGAGACGCCAAGAGTAGAAGAACCACCCGTTGTGTTGGAACCAGAGAATCCTGCAATCGGTGTACCTGCCATTCCTACTGTGAGATCAGGTAGTCGCAGACTGCTACCCAGTTTACCAGTGACACATAGACCCACCCTCACCAATCCTACACCAGAATTACGTAGGTCAACACGTGTCAATCTAGGACACCCACCACTCAGGTACAGAGAATAATCTGTAAAATGTGGGAAAATGTAAATATGTTAGAATGTATATATGTTAATAAGGCTAATGTACAGAAAAAGGGTGAAGAGTAGGCAAAACAACCCAGACATGGTACACAACACCAGTAAGAGGGGTGAGAGGAGTTGGCGTAAGGAGTTGTCTAGGGAGAGCAAAATCTTGGCCAATAGGTGACCCCAGGGCCAGGAGGCCTACAGCTCTTATGACCCGGTAGAAGCCCCTGTAGTACCTAGGACTCCTACGCCGAGGCACCTGTAGCATTTGTTTTTGTGTTTTTGAACCTTTAAGCCTTCAGAGACTTTGTCTGTTGGCCTTTTAAAATTTTTCCTTTCTTACTTTCAAAAATGGACCATAGCCACAGGACTGGTAATGGCAAATACCCGTTTAAATAACCTTTAAACAGCCTGCAGCGGATGGACTAGCGCTGTATGGACTGGTTACCTGTTTTCCCATTTCTTCACAGTTTTTGTAAATTTTTAATTTTGAGACTGTTCGAATTCAAATGTAAATAGTTATGTCGTGTTATGAAAAATGTTTCAGTCCCGGAGAACTGTATTTAACTAGGGGGGAATGTGGCACCACTTCAGGTGATTGCCACAGGATGCACCGGTGCAAGGAGGGAATTACACCTTGGTTCACACAGCACACAACACCTTCCACCCCAGACCTGAAGGGGGAGCTCTACTGGCTGCCTTAAGCCAGATGCCCTTTTTTTTTTTTTTTTTTTTTTAATATATAATTTTTTTATTAACTTTTAAAGTCGTTATACATCATGACAAAATAATTAGCATTTTCGCTTTGTAATGACAGTCAATTGTTCACAAGTATTAATCACAAAGAAGTAAAGACCGTAAAGATATAACAGAATAATATAACTAAGTCCCTTTTGCCCACCCTCCTCCGTTTCCCCCTCTGCCATTTAATCCTGTGTGTCTACTGATTAGAGCCATATTATCAACTAAGATTCCACGAAAGTTATAGCTATGTGATTTAGGGCATTAGGTAAATGTCTATTGTTGTTAGTGTATCTTTAAGAGTACTAAGGCACCTTGGCATCCCTTTTCGGAGTCTCCTTGACCCCTTTCCCACCCTATCTCACAGTTTTAGATTGCCCAATGTACCCTTCAATTCTTCCATGTTGTACCAGGAAGAGTGCGAGAATGGGAACATAGTCTGTCTGATCTCTTCTGGGGACAGCTGAGTGGATATAAATCTCTTCCACCTTCTAAAGAATCTGGGAGACAATCTGTTCACATATCTCTGAGCTTCCATTTTCTCCCATGTTAACAGTGTTTTCAATGTAGTCACTATGTCTTCTAGACCAGGTAAAGAATCTGTTATCCACCTCCCCAGGATTAGGCGTTTGGTCGCCATTGCCACCATGTGAAAGATACACAACTCCTCCTTTCCCAAACCCGTGCCCCTTGCATCGTGAAAGATCCATTTCACCAAGTCCAGTGGGACATTTTTGTTTGTTATATCTTTCACCAATTGTTTGGCTGTCTCCCAGAGTCTCAGAGTGTTAGTGCAATACCAGAGTCCGTGAATCATGTCTGTGTTTTGTGTCCCGCACTTGGGACAATGCGTCAGCCTGTCTGGTCTATCTTTTGTGACCTGAAGATTGAAGCCCATTATAGCCCTGTGAAAGAGGCGGAAGTAAGAGTCCCTCCACCTCTCGTCCGCAATGTGTTCTCTCAACTGTTTCCAACCTGATAATATTTTTGATTTTATGTCTGGGTCATGGAGTTGTTCCGTCCATCTGTGAAACAGTCTGTCGTCAGTTTCAGGGAGCAGTCTGTCTCTTATAGAGGCATATATGGAAGAGATACTAGTGATGGATGGTTGCCAGATGCCCTTTTAAAGATCCAGGCCTGAGGGGAGGAGTCAGTTCCAGAGAGTTCCAGTCAGACAGTGACGAGAGCACGAGTGAGGAGCTGGTCACTGGGAAGGATCCAGGCCCAGGACCAGGGAACACTGACCCAGTTGTGCTGCACCCTTGGGAGAGGGTCGGAGGCCAGTGGAGGGTAGGAAACTCAAGGAAGGGAACCAGTCAAGGTTTTCTTGTAGTTAGCCCCTGAAGAAAGCACAGTAAGAGACACTCGAAACTGACCAAATACAGGACCAGGGGCCATAGGAGGAATAGGGACCCCGCAGAAGGACCTCATTGTCAATTTAGAGCAAAGCCCTGAGAGGGAGAAGTAGTGGTGAGTTCAGTCACAGGCAGTACTTACTTCAAACCACAAAGACAGAGGAGGCCTCACAACTTTCTAAGGTGGAAGTCCCAAGTTGCACCGGGGACCTGGTTATTTCTCTGGACTGTACCTGTTACCCTGTCACCAGTAAAAGGTACCAAAACAAAGATCACTGTGTGTGTGTGCCTGCTTAACCGCCGCTATTCACCGCATTAACTGCAGAGATGCGACTACTACTCCCCTCATCCATCCCTGCTGCACTGAGGTAAAGCTCCACCTGTGGGGAGCTGTACTACACTGAGCTGCACTTCCATCACCTCAGCGGCCGGCTGCAGCACTGGTATACCCATTACCAGGAACTACAGGTGGCGTCACGTTACCAATCCTCTTATCCCCCACCATTCCCCGCCATTGAGGGTCCAGGGCACGGCAACAGGGACTGACCAGCCGTGATCCCCCATCAAAGTCACCATCAGCCCCAGTACCCGAGTACCCCCTACCCTGTCGACCGCCTCACTAATGTCTAGATAAAACATTTCTCATAGTACCCCAATTGTCATCATGATCAACTTGTGGAAACATGGAATTCTGGACAAACTAATAATGTTTCATGATGTTTTTTTCTTTCTGTGTCCCATAAGTAATTTAGAGTTACAGGCAATATGGTGTATACAATCAGATGTCTTTTCATATGTCCGCCCTGTCTCTGTGCGCGCTGCATCAGGGATCCGGACGCTTCTCTGCCTTGTGTGGCATCTTTATGGGGGTCTGCGCATGCGCCTGAGCCATGGTGACACATGCCCTGTCCCACGCATGTGCGAGATCCCCTGTACACTGGCAGGAAATAGGCATTGGTGACAACGGGCATGCGCGCCACAACACCAGATAGGTGTGAACACTTTGGGCTAATTCCAGCACATTTACGGCCACTTTACACGCGGCTACATTTCTAGCTTATCCACAGGTAACTTACTGATTGCAGTGAAATCATGGAGACATGGTTCTATCTTGTTGCTGTGTACAAATGGAATAATGTCTCCATGATTTCACTGCAGCGAGTAAGTTACCTGTGGATAAGCTAGAAATGTAGCCGCGTGTAAAGTGGCCATTAGGTGTGCATGTAGGATATAAAAAGGGCTATTTTAGTCAAAGCAGTGTATCGGAACCTACTACCCTGAAGAAGCCTGCATTCAGGCAGGTGAAATGTACGTAGGGCTCTTCCGTGTGGTTGGCTCAGATTAACTCTTTCTACACTTTATTACTGGTATGTGATAGAAAAGTGTTGTTGCTCTGCCTGCAAATACAGTCTCTCTGTTGTTAAACTGGCGCATTGACTCATGCACATGCACTTTATTGAGACTGCAGGTTCAGCACTCATGCTGCTTAGAGGATCCACACACTATATTTACCTCTCACATTAGGGATTTGATGTGGCATGTAGTTGATATATTAGTTTTTGCATAATAAAAACTCATTCATATTTGCTTGGTACTTGTATCTTTAACCTCCCTGGCGGTATGATTTTGTCTGGAATTTTATGCTAAAAGCGGTACCATTTTTTTGCATGGAAATTTTGTGTTATGTACAGTAGGCCTGCAATTCTTAGTAATTACATGATCAAAGAAGACTCTAGTAAACCTCTCAGATGTGATAAAGTTTGAAACATTAAATCATGAATTCTAATTAAATAAAATAATTTTATTCAATAATCAATACTCTTATTGAATAATAAATAATCAAATGCAATAAAATAAATACATAATGACACCTGTCAAATAACAAAAAGTCAGTACACATCCTGTGTGTGATAAATCTTGAAGCATGGGACCGCACACAGACCCACGTCACAGTCTGGGCAATGGAACCGGGTTTCCTTGCGGATTTTCTTGCCCTTGCCGTCGCGCTTTGAGCAGCACACCACGCACATCCTCGTAGGTGCTGCCTTTTTAGCCGTTGGTGGAATGTAGTCCACAAAGTGGCGACCAGTTAGGCGTTCTGGGTTAGCAACGTCACTAGCACGACGCCCGGATCTGTTCCCAGACACGGATGGCGTTGGGTTGGATTCAAAAATCAGTTACGCCACCTTCCACACAAAGTCTGAATGCACAAGAGGCCTGTCACTGCTTTTTTTGTGCAGTACGTATGCGTTCCACAGGCATTGCTCCAGGAGATGCCGGAATATTTTTTTATAATATTTTTTTTTGCTGCTTCCTCTTCGCCGGATAGAATGTCATCGCCTGGTCAGCTCTGTCGACTCCTTCCATGGTGTTATTATAGTCGATGACCAGTCGTGGCTTCATGATGTCTTTCCATGGCAGTGGAGGTGTTATGTACTGTACTCATCAGGCACACGTCTTTTTTTGTCCCGCCAGCGCATCGCCATCATCTTGCCTTTCTGCAAGGCAACCATGTCTCCGGTTTTCAGTTTTTGTTTGGAAAACATGGATGGCAGGTCACGTCGGTTGGCCCTAACAGTTCCATAGCCATCCGTCTTGTGCTTGAGCAAGCACTCGTACAGCTCCGGTGAGGTGTAGAAATTGTCCGTTGTGACACAATACCCCTGATTCAGCAACGGCTGAAGCAGGGTGAGGACTGATGATGTTGCCATCCCATAGCGGCTGTACCTGGGGTCGAATTGTGTGCCTTTACCGGTGTAGATCACCGAATTCCAGATGTAGCCAGTGGCCGACTCACAGAGCATGTACGATTTTACGCCAAACCGGGCTCTCTTGGACGCAATATACTGGATCCAGCTGAGGCGTCCCTTGTATGCCATCAGACTTTCATCCACACTGAGGTCTCTGTGTGGCGCATAGGCCTGCTGGAAATTTCGGAGGATCAGCTGGTACACCTCCCAAATCTTTTTGAGTTTTGGCGCCGGATGTGAGGCTGCGTCAAAATCCTCATTGTTGGTAGTGTAAATATCTCATAATCAGGGAAAATCGGTACTCCGACATGACGATGCCAAAAAATGGGTTTGCCAGCAATTTATTGGTAGTCCAATACCATTTCTGTAGGGGTTTCCCCACCACCCCCTGAAGAAGAATTAGCCCCAGGAACTGCCAAATGTCCTCTTTGGTCACCGGTTCCCATTTCCTGTTACGGGAAAACCGGGTGTGCGCAGTAGCGGACTGCTGCTGGTACCGATTTGTCTCGGCGACAATTTTGGCAATGACGTCGTCCGTCAAAAATAATTTGAAGTACGCCAAGGGGTCACTAGGGTCAACGTCCACCTTCATACCTGGTGATCCGGTAAAGGGGAATCTTGGCTGCTGTACCTCATCCATGGCGCAGTCAATAGGGCACCAAGTGCGGACATCACTGAGGTCAGGTGCACCATCTTCGCTGTCGCTGTCAGACGATTCCTGCCACGAGTCGCTGTCGCTCACGTCCGCAAAGGGCTCTATGTCGCTGCCGCTGTCTTCCATCACATCCACAGCCGCTTTGGAGATGCGACGCTTTGATGCCATGACAGCAAAATGGGCAGGCAGGGCAGTGAGGACGAAAAAATGTCAGATCTCAGTGGATACAATGTCACATCTGAGTCTGACAGGAATTCTGACAGGATTTCACTTTTTATTTTTTTTTTAATTTATTTACAGTGTGTGTGTCACTTTATTTATTGAATCTGGCGCCTGGCTCCGCCTCCCATGAGCCTCTGCGGCTCAGAGAGACGGATCCAGGAAGCAAGATGGCGGCGTCCACCGGAGGCACAGAGGGATCACAGCGGGGACACCTCTAGACCACCAGGATGGGGTAAGGGGACACCCAGGACAGTTCTGACATTCACCCCGAGCGTCACTCGGGGTTACCGCTTCTGGAAGCGAAATTTAACCCCGAGTGACGCTCGGGAATACCGGCAGGGAGGTTAATGTTCAAAAAAAAAAAAAACCTGCCACATCATGTGCAGAATCCCATCCCGCTCACTAGTGCATCTCAGATCAGACATTCCGATTTATGTCTCATTCCTGCCTTAAATAATAAATCTGAGGGGGACCTATAGGTTCTATGAATAGTAAATGGTTGATATTACCTCCCCGATTCACTTAACGATAATTTTGGGACATATTCTAAAATAGACTCCCACCTGTCCTTCTATAGTGCCCAATTCCTTCTCTCTCTTCCCTGTATTGGGTCCCTCAACAGGAAGGTATGCAGGAGATCACCATACACACTAGATATCACCCCTCTCGTGTTTCCCTCCATACATATATAATTCAAGTAATATGTCTTTTTGTATAGTCATTCCACCCGATTTATGTGCTGTTTAAATGCATGACTTTAGGGCCCTTTCACATCAGCGTTTTTTTCAAATCGCGGCAGATGCAGTGAAAAAACTGCATCTGCCACGATTACCGCATACCAGCTGCACTTGCGGCGCGGTTGCGGTAAACGCCATACAAGGTATAGGCGGACTTGCGGCAGGTGCGGCAAGTGCGGTTTTGGCACTTGCGGCAGGTGCGGCCGCGAAAAAAAACGCGTCTGACAGCATTTTTTTTCGCGGCCGCACCTGCCGCAAGTGCCAAAACCGCACTTGCCGCACCTGCCGCAAGTCCGCCTATACCTTGTATGGCGTTTACCGCAACCGCGCCGCAACCGTGCCGCAAGTGCAGCCGGTATGCGGTAATCGCGGCAGATGCGTTTTTTTTCACCGCATCTGCCGCGATTTGAAAAAAACGCTGATGTGAAAGGGACCTTACTTGTATAAATTGGTATCTACTAGTGCTAGGGAACTTAAACTCCTGCAATCTCCCAAACGTCTTGAGCTCCTGGTTCTCCAACAGCTGGAATACATAGTGAATCCCCCAGCTAGACCAGTCCTTCAAGTATCCCATTTTGTAAAATTCAGACAATCTATCATTAGACCACATGGGAGAGTACATAGTCAGCTTGGTCACCCCTCTGATTTGCTTGACTCTTCCCCACATTCTATGCAATAGTCTTAGCGTTGGGTATCTCCTACCCATCCTCCCAAAAGTTCCTGCCTCTAATCCTTGTATCTACCCACTTCATATTCTAGAATGGCCTGTACTGACTTTTTTCTTTGTCCTTGTCACCCAGCCCCTAACATGATGGCTCTGAAACATCAGGAAATATGGCCAACGATTAGGCAAATCTAGGCCCCAATCCTTCCTTGGGTGTTTGTAGGATTTCCAATTTAATCCTGGGCTGTTCCCCTCCCCCAAATAAGATCTCTGAACATAGAATTAATACGCTGGAATATGGCATGAGGTATCCATATGGGAGAATTATGTAGCACATATGTGCAAATTGTCACTTAAGCAGACAAACTAATGCCACCAATAAAAGTAGCAATCCTAAAAGTCATAATTGACTTTTTAACGAGCCTTTTAATATGACTTAGGATTTGTGCCAGATCAAAACTCCAAACTTCAGATGCTGCATTTCGGGGTGACTGCCCCTCATCAGTGCAGTGTGTGGGAATTCTGATCTGGCTGTATTAGAGGCTAAGATGAGGTCTGGGGAAGTATCTATAGTAATTTAGGCATTAGTACCATTTTAATTTGGTTAAAGAGGACCTGTCAGCCCCCTGCTGCATGGCAAAGTAAATGTTGCACTGAATGCAGCATGTGTGCTGCATTCAGGGATGGGGTCCCCCATGCCTCTAGCCTACCTGTACCCTGAGAAATACACTTTATAGAGCTTTCAGATAAGTAGTCTAATGGATGGGATCTATATAACAGGTCATCGCCGCTGGCACAGTCCTCCCGCCTTCTCCTTGTGTATTCAGCCCCTTGTATGTGAATTATGGCGCTTCCTGTTCTGCCCTCCTCTTCTCCTGCTCTGTCAATCACACTGTCGCACAAAGCGGCATTGCGTGACATCACTGGCAGAGCCCGCCCTGCTGTTTGAATAAAGCAGGGCGGGCTCTGCTTGTGACGTCACGCAATGCCGTTTTGTGCGGCAGCGTGATCGACAGAGCAGGAGAAGAGGAGGGCAGAACAGGAGGCGCGGTGGCAGACACATAGAGGGGGTGGAACAAACAAGGAGGAGGCTGGAGGACTGTGCCAGCGGCGACGACCTGTTATACTGGTCCCACCCAGTAGACCTCTTATCTGAAAGCTTTATAAAGTGTATTTCTCGGGGTACAGGGGGGCTAGAGACATGGGGGACCCCTTCCCTGAATGCAGCAGACATGCTCAATTCAGTGCTGCATTTACTTTGCCATGCAGCAGGGGGGTGACAGGTCCTCTTTAATCTGACCCACAACCGAGAGACACAACTTGCTCCATGTTATTGCCTTATCCTTTAATTTTCCCTGAAAAGTGGCTGAACATTAAGTCTCATATAATCAGAGGTAATGCAAGCTGGATTCCCAAGTATTTGAATTGTTCTACCATCCTTAGCTAAGTATGACTAACTTTAGCGTGTGCCCCATCTCTCCCTTTATCCACCAACATGACATTTGATTTATCCTAATTAATTTTTAACCCTGACAGACCACCAAATCTTTCTATGATATCTACCCCATTTTGTAGCGACTCCCTTGGGTCTTGTAGAAACGACAATATATCGTCTGCATAAAGTGCAATCTTCTCCTCCAGCGAACCATACTTAAAGGGAACCTGACCCCTCATAATCACCCCCAAGCCTCTCAGTACCTGTCCCTGCACCCTCACAAGTAATTTCCAATATTCCTTTTGTGTTGAAAATGCTCCTTATAAAATGATTATTGCGCATGCGCGGGGCCGTAAAGCAAAACCCGTGCATGCGCATGGTGAGGTCGGCGGTACACCTAAAGGGTGTACCGACATCATCCTGGCCGGATGTGACATAATTTGCGTCATACCGGCTATTCCGCCCATACAGCAGGGCGAGGAGGAGTTGGATTCCTTATCATGCCCATCGGGGCGTGATAATGGGGGCTCAGGCGGGCTTAGGAACGCACAGGGAACGCCCTGTGCGACTTATTGAGTGAGGAGAAGTCGCAAAATCTGGAAGTATAAAAGGCAAGATTTGAACTTTTATAGGGAGCATTTTCAACACAAAAGGAACGTTGGAAATGATTTGTGAGGGTGCAGGCACAGGTATTGAGAGGCTTGTAGGTGATAATGAGGGGCCAGGTTCCCTTTAAAACCCTTCACCCTGTCTGCCTTCCTTCTGGGCAGCCAGTGGTTCCATAATCAATAAAGATTAAAGCTAGTTGACATCTCTCCATTGACTCTCATTCTGGCCGTCGGGGAGGAGAACAGCAGCCTTATCCAAGAGATGAAGACTGGACCAAACCCCATCTGCCTAAGGACCATCCACAAATAGCCCTACTCCACACTATCAAACGCTTTATGTGCATCCAGTGATTCGATCGCCCTCTGCCCTGCATTATCCACAACCAGTTGAATATTTAGGAGTAACCGTCTCCGGTTTTTAGAAATAGATTTATTTGGCATAAAACCCTACTGGTCTGGGTGAATCATATTGGTAACAACCCGGGCTGGCCGGTTTGATAATGTCTTAGCTAGTATCTTCAAATCAGCAATTAAGAGCAAAATGGGTCTATGTGATTCTGGCCTCCTCACATCTTTGTCCTCTTTGGACAAAAGCACCACAATTGCCTTTCTCATTGATTCCGGCAGCCTCCCCACCTCCAATGCATCCATGAATACCTGTCTTAATTTGGGCACTATTAGGTTTTGAAATGCTTATATAACTCTATCGGTATGCCATCTGCCTGGGGCCCTGTTATTTGCCATAGAAACCAAGGCCACCTCAAGCTCCCCAAACGACAGAGGTTGCTCCAGATTCTCCCTATCTTCCTTGTTCAGTGTTGTCAATCCGCCCATGACTGTGATGTGTATAATTCCCCATAAAAACCCCCTAAACTCCTCCAATATATCTTTTATCTCTGTAACCTAAGTATCACTCTCATTATATAGATTTTCACATAGGCCGATTCTCTTTGGGAAGCTGCTACTACTGATAACAGGTGGCCCACCTTCTCTCCTTCTTCATAAATGGATACTTTCTGGAACTAAAGTTTCCTTTCTACACTCAAGTGAATTCTATCAGCCTCCTCCTGAGCCTCCCTCAACTACCGCTGCGTCCCCAGTGTGAGCTGTTCAACCATCTCAATCTCCGCTTTCCTCAACTCTTCAATAACTTTCTGCTCTGCTTTCCGCTTTTTGTTTTACACCTGGAAATATCCTGAATTAACAACCCTCTAATATATGCTTTCATATTACTCTAGTTGCGCTCCCAGTATTTATCTGAAAAATTCTTCCACTTCCCCTTAAATTCCATGCATATCTATAAGGTTTAGCCATACTGGATTCACTTTCCACCCCTCTCACCCAGTTGCTCAAAGGAAGTGAATGGCAAACTACCTTCATTGCATTGTGGTCCGAAATCACTCTCGGCAAATATTCCACCCCTTTTACCAATCTGTCCATCAGCCTATACCCTAACATCATATCTATGCAAGACATGGAGTTGTGCGAGGAGGAATAACATAAGTAACAGCGCACATCTGTGTTCCTCACGCTCCACAAGTCTACCAATCCCATTTCTATTACGTATTTACCAAATGAAGTCTTCGTCCCACTATCGCTCCCCTGTGAACTGCATTTACTTTTATCCCAGTACTCATTTAAAACATTATTCATGTCTCCTATTAACAACAAGGGTACTCCCACTCTATGTCTTGTTAGATCCAAGATTTCCTGAATTTTCCTTCCAGAGTAGGGTGTGGAAAATACAGTAGCCAGACACATCAACTGACCATAGATTTTGCACACCAGGAATATATACTGTCCTTCCTTATCCACCTGAACTTTCACTTCATATGTTACCGAGGAATGGATCAAGACCGATACTCCTCTTTCCTGACCCATTTCCTAGCCAGAATCGATCTTCAATTAAATGAGTCTCTAAAAGGCATATTATTGATGGTATATGAGCAATGATATGTTGTATTATAGCTGCTCTTCTACTCCTATCTGATAGGCTTCGTACATTCCAGTTTAGGACCTTAAGAACACCCGCCACTTATTATTAGCGATTCACATAACTGAACTCTAATCCCCTCCATTGCTGTCCCTTTTCCCACCCACCAACCCCATCACCTCCCACCCTCTCTTAAACAGTCCATAAACTAAAGTTTGAGCCACTACTCCTTCCCACCCCTTATAGCAGCTCCAACTCTAGCGCACCTTCCCCCTTGTCTCCCTTATTATCTCCCTTATTATCTTATTTGTCAGACGCCTTTTCACCTCGTTGGATCCCATCCTTAGTTTTTGTACTACAGCCGAGTAGTCTGAGTAAATAGAAATGTTCTGTCCATTAATTGTCAGATCCTAGATGGTTCTAGCCTTTCTCAATATAGTATCTCTGCCCCGGTATTTTAGAATTTTGGCTAGCAGGAGTCTCATCTGGAGTCAGGGTGCTCTCTCAACCACAAACACTTAAGACAGACTTTCCTCACCTACTTTGGATTTTAGCCAAGTCTTGATGAATTCAGTAGGGTTTGAACCCTCAGCTTTCTCCAGGACTGCGACTATTCTGAGATTGTTCTGCCTGAACTGTTTTCTAAGTCATCAGTCTTGGCTGGTAGGTCTGAGATTTGCTGTATGTACCGTTTTTGGGCTTTCTGCAATTTTACAATCTGGTCTTCTGCAGTAGCCACTCTTTCTTCCACTTCTCCAGTCCTAATATCTGCCTTTCACATTACAGCTCTAATGCTTGCCATCTCTCCTTGTATTCCATTTACTTGCTGTGTCAGGGTTGTAAGAGCATGCTTGCAAAAAGACACCACTGCAAACCATCTTTAATAGTGGGTTCTCCTGTGCTGGAATCATCCATTTCCTCAGGGATTTTATATCCTGTCCTGTCCTGTGGGCCTGCAGCATCCTGCCCTTCCTCCTCCATATCCATGTCCTGCTCCAACAGATCCTCTTCTGCTTCTTCACCTCTTCTGCCCAGGTGATTCATGTTCCTCCACCTCCACCCTTGGAAACCTTTCCAGCCGGGCCACCGCCGCCATCCTCCTCATACAGGCCGCGTTCTCTCTGGCCGCCTCCTCCTTAGCATCCACACCATCTTGGATCTGGCCTCCCTCTCCAGCTTCAGCATCCCGCTGTCTCCTGCGGGTCATGGCGGTGTGTGATGTCGCCGCAAAGGCACCCACGGGATCCCGGGGATCTCCTCTCACAGGCACAGGTACTCTCCGGGCTGTGTGATGCAGAGATCACAGCTTTTAAAGTGGTATACAATCGGGAGAGCTCCATGCTATGACTGCTCACATCGCTGGCTAGGCCATACCCCTGACTGCAGCACTTTGATGTGATGTAAGCACTGCACACAATAAGACATCAGTAGCAGTGGTGGTGACTCAGTGTAAAGGGCCCATTTCACGCTACGATATTGTTAACAATATCGTGTGTATGTCACAGCTTTTTGGGTGGAGAAACGACATCATAACGATGTCGATGCGTGTGACAAGTAGAACCGATCAACGATAAGTTGGCTGATTGTTGATGGGAGGTTTTTGAACCAAACCTTAAACCAAACAATGATCGTCCATTCAACCTGCAGCATCGGTGTGTGTGACACCTTGATAACGATATCGTTAACGACTTCGCCTTTTCAAAACTGAAGGACGTAGGCGATCAAACGACAGCAAGTATCGTCCGCTTGTTGCGGAATCGTTGCTGCATCGTTCTCGATATCTGTATGTGTGACATTTCACTAGCGATCATTGAACGACGTTCAAGCAATCTAGGTGAAGTCGGATCGTTGGTCAGATCGTTCAACCATTGAAGCGTGAAAACTGCAGATAGGGGAAAGTTTATTTTTTCCCCTATTTAGGTTCTGTATATTAATGTTACATGTACAGAAGCAGCCTCCCAATTTAAGAAACATCATGGTCCGAAATTTGATGCCCTCGGATACACCAAAAGGAACATATTCATGCAATGTGAAGAGCTGCAAGACCTGTGCTGACATAGAGACCAGAGACAGGATACAGATCCCCAACACACAGCAGGATTATAAGATTCCTGGGACTTTCACATGCTCCTCTTCTTCTATTTAATTATGTGCACCATATGCCCAGTGGGGTCTTTTTATGTTGGTAGACTGGGCAACATCTAAGAGCAAGGATGAGGTCTCATCGTCACACAATTACACACGAAAAAATCAATTTTCCAGTAGCGGAGCATTTTTCTGGCCAGGGACATAACATTGATAATATGAAGGTTTTAATTTTGAGAGGTAATTTCAAATCCCAAAAACATCGAAGAGTCTGTGAATCCAAACTAATTAGAAGTTTCAATTGTATACAGAATGGACTGAACATCGCTGATGGTTTTATGGCTCATTACCACATCTAAACAATGTTGTTCAAAGACATGGGAATCTAAGGGTATGTGCACATCTGACGTTTCTGCATCTTTGCAAACCGTCCGGAAACCGGTGGAGAATGGCAGAAACTGAGTTTTCTGAGCTCAGCAGTGTCCCTCGTTTTGTTAGCGATTTGCTAACGATTTGCGATCGGTTTATTAGCGTTTGTACAGCGTGTTCTTGGCGATTTCCCCGGCGTTTTTCTTAGCGTTTTCCAGACTGGTTTTTGGTGTACTTGTAAGCTAGATCCGCTGGAAAAACGCTCAAAACAAGTCACTTGCTCTATCTTTGAAAACCGGTGGAAAACCGGTGAAAAAAGTGGAAAGGAGAAGAAACAAACCGTTCTAATGTACACAGCGTTTTCTAAAAGCCATTGACTAGCATGTTAATCCAACCGGTGGTTAGGATTAACATAAATTAACATAAAACTCAGCGGAAACCGCCGACGGAAAACGCTAAAAAACAGCCCACAAAACGACTGATGTGCACATCGTTCACACATTGCGTATTTTGCCGCGTTTTTTTACGCGCGCTTTTCAAAATACGCAATGTGCCTTTTGTCTGCCAGCAAAGTGAATGGGAAATTCACTTTGCAGTGCAGACATTGCGTAAAAATACGCAGTGCTTTTTATGGCAGAAAGCGCAGCTGCGTAAACAATTGATATGCCAATTGTTTACGCAGCTACTTCTGCGTATTCTCCCAGAGGGGAGGAAGAATCCTGCTTCCTCCTCCCCTCTGTGACAGCTGTGGCCGCCCATTAGATTTCACAGTGTATTAATATACACTGTGAAATCTAAATTAAACAGAGGCAAATGTATGTAAAATAAAAAAGAATCAATACTTCACCTGTCCGACGCCTTCTGCCGCTATCTGGTCTCCGATTCCAAGTGAGCGATGTACTGACAGGACCTGTGGTGATGCCAGAGGGCGTTCCCGGGCACTCGCGGTCATGTGATACATATCACATGACCGCGAACAGCCAATCAGCGCTGGGAACGCCCCTGGAACGCCCCCTCTCTGACGTCACCACAGGTCTTCTCAGTACACCTCTCACTTGGAACCGGAGAGCGGAGAGCGGCAGAAGGCACCAGACAGCGGGAGAAGGCACCGGACAGGTGAAGTATTCATTCTTTTTTATTTTCCATACATTTGCCTCTGTTTAATTTAGATTTCACAGTGTATATTAATACACTGTGAAATCTAATGGGGCTGTCACAGAGGGGAGGAGGAAGCAGGATTCTTCCTCCCCTCTGTGACATCACTGCGCTTTCTGGGGTAAAGAAAGCGCAGTGTGTGAAAGCCCCTGCGTATTTTGTTGCGCTTTTTTGCGCGGCCGAAAAACGCGGCAAAAAGCGCGCGCAAAAAAGCGCAGCAAAATACGCAAATGTGTGAACGCAGCCTTAGACACCAAGTTTTCTTATAATTTAGTGTCCTAAAGACTTTATGACCACTAGGCCTGCCTGATTGAAGATCCTCTCCAAAGCTGCTTTGTTAATTTTGCCAAATGTCCAGTCTTTGTAATGTTTATGCAGTCAAATGTCCAATCATTTTAGTTGTGCATGCATATATTTTGAGTTTCATTCAATATCTTGTCATACCATGCCTGATGAAGAGACCTGAGTCGTCTCGAAAGCTCGCCTTATAACATCATTTATTTTATTTTTGTTAGCCATTAAAAGGTATCACAACTACAAGATTTTTATCTTGTTTCTCACACTGAAAGCAATCAACATTTTTTCAACTGGCTAACACGGTACCAAACCTTTTTCTTCTAATGTACAGAGGTGACGCATGATGGTCTCCGATTAATGTTACATATACAGAGGTGACGCATGATGGTCTCCGATTAATGTTACATGTACAGAGGTGTCGCATGATGGTCTCCAATTAATGTTACATATACAGAGGTGACGCATGATGGTCTCCAATTAATGTTACATATACAGAGGTGACGCATGATGGTCTCCGATTAATGTTATATATACAGAGGTGACGCATGATGGTCTCCGATTAATGTTGCATGTACAGAGGTGATGCATGATGGTCTCCAATTAATGTTACATGTACAGAGGTGATGCATGATGGTCTCCAATTAATGTTACATGTACAGAGGTGATGCATGATGGTCTCCGATTAATGTTACATGTACAGAGGTGATGCATGATGGTCTCCGATTAATGTTACATGTACAGAGGTGATGCATGATGGTCTCCGATTAATGTTACATGTACAGAGGTGATGCATGATGGTCTCCAATTAATGTTACATGTACAGAGGTGATGCATGATGGTCTCCAATTAATGTTACATGTACAGGGGTGATGCATGATGGTCTCCAATTAATGTTACATGTACAGAGGTGATGCATGATGGTCTCCAATTAATGTTACATGTACAGAGGTGATGCATGATGGTCTCCAATTAATGTTACATGTACAGAGGTGATGCATGATGGTCTCTGTTTGTTTTTGTGCAACACAGAACATTTTGAATGTGTAATTTTTTTTGTTCCAGGTGGTGACCGTGGATCTAGCTGCTCAGATGGAATTCCAGATCCTCCAAATGTTCTCTTTCCAGTTGAGAAGTTATCCATGAGATGGGATCGAGTGTCTAGAGTGGGAGCAGGTCTTGAGAATCTGGGAAACACTTGCTTTGTAAATTCTACTCTGCAGTGTCTGATATACACCCCTCCTCTAGCTAACTACCTGCTGTCCAAGGAGCATGGCCGCAGCTGTGAGTAGATTTTCACATACGCAGATTCTATTTGCATCACTTTTTTTTTAGATCACCATTTTAAAGAGGTTTTCACATCTTATAATGTGATGACATATTACTAGGATGTCAGAACCTCACAGTCACAAAAGGATGTCATATCCTAGCAATATGTAAAGAGATGGGGAAAGCTCCACTTTAAATATAGTGATCTTAAATCCTAATCTACCTGTTAAAATGAACTGTGCTATAAATGGTCTTTCTTCAAAGTAGAAAGGTATTGTAATGGCTGCTTTCCATGTATTCAGGTCAGCAGGGTGGATTCTGTATGCTGTGCATGATGGAGAACCTTATGATCCAAGCCTTCGCCAACAGTGGAAGCAGTATCATACCAGTTTCTTTTATTAGTGAGCTGAACGGTAAGACCATGTGAAATGTTACATTTTTGCAGCAATTAATTGCAGGTTTATTGTTATGGAGGTTCTGTTATCCTAGTTGGGCTATAGCTATAGTAATCTTTTTTGCCTGCGATTCCTCATCTCCTTAGCTTACATTGGATTACCATTTGTTTAATGGAAACCTGACAGCTAATATGTGATGTGCGATGCACTGGAAGCTTGTACCAAACACTGGCTTTCCGTGGGTTGGAAAGGTGGGTTCCCACTGGTCTCTAAACACCCACTGCCTGTGACTGGTACATCTCTCCCTATACACACATGCATCAAGGTGAGAAGCTGCCGGGGACCACAAGATGTTTGACTAGTATCCTGAATGGCTTAATTCCCATCAGCTTTCAGGCACTTTGACTCTGAGATGTTGTGGCATTTCAGAGAAACACATACATACCTGAAATCATATATCCAATGTCTGATGCATAGTGTGAGCTGCATGTATCTGCTGTCAGTTTCTCTTTAAATTTGTATATCCTACTACATAATCGCCTTATCCTGTCTGTCTCTCTGTAACGGAAATCCCTCGTTGCTGATTGGTGGCCGCTGAGCGCGGCGAACAATCAGCAGCAGGAGTAGTCTGTTCGCAAATTGGCGCAGGATTTGAACCACGCACGCTACCGTCGGGAGATCAGCGGTGGGACATGACCGGCTGTTCGCAGCGGAAGTACCCCGACCGGCGCTAGCGATCTCGCTCAGTGTGATACGCAGCAGCGACCAGACCCCCGCTGTGAGATCGCTGATCCTGTCACGGAGGTCAGCAGCAACAATCTCGCCAGCAACCACGTACTGATGCTCCAGCGATCCCTACCAGGTCGCATCGTTTGTCAGGATTGCTGGAGCGTCTCCAAGTGTGACGGTACCTTACTGATCGCTGGTGTGGTGTCACACGTGCAGATATATTGAACGAAGCCGCGTCGCTGATTGGGGAAATGATTGCATTATTTTTAAATGTTTATAAATAAACTACATATATATTCTAAAATACCCGATGTGTTAGAATCGGGACACCATCTAGTGTATTATAAATAATAATTACATTTTTCAGAAAAGAGGTTATCTTGAACTGAATAGGGTTTGATTAGCTAATAATGCTCTTATGCATTGTGTGAGGCTGGAAACAGTCTAGTTGGATTCTGGCCAGGAGAATCTATATCACATAACTGCGATCATGTAACTGACATTTTTATCTGACACCGGAGAATCCTCGTAGAGCGTGCAATGTGCGGATGCACAAGTCTGACATTTATGACAGCAGATTTGTTGTTTTAGACCTGACAATCCCTTTAATGCTGTAATAATTGAGTAGACTGGCAGATCTCTCTAAAGGTACCGTTACGCGCTTCAATGTCGTAACAATATCACTAACGATCTCTTGGGCGCGCGGTCGTTAGGACATCGTTTTGACATCGTTGGTGAGATGTCACACGTGTAGATATCTTGGATGACACACCAACGATGTAGTGAGCAGCTGTCATTCGCACAATGATGCAGCAGATTGGCTGATCATGGATCGTTTGATGTGAGAACATGTTCTCAAATCTGCGATCAGCGATCCAACGATTTATCATAGTCGTATCTCGGTGTCACACGCAACGAAGTCCTAACATTGTCGTTTGAACAACTCCAAACCCGTGACGTTACAGCGATATCGTTCACGATCTCGTACCATGTAACAGGGCCTTAAATGTGTCTCTCCCATAGTTCTATGTACTGAGAGAGCCCGTTTGTTTTTGTTCTTTTCTGTTTTCCGTGGTTTGTGCGTTGTATTGTGAATATGATTCCTGTGTATAAGAGGGCCCAGGTTCCCTAAAAATAACGTATTATTTGTACAACTGCTTCACCTTTTGGTGATTCCTGTATTTTTCGGACTATAAGGCTAGGGCCACACTTGGGAGCCTGCATCCAGTAACTGGATGCATTACTGGATCCACTTTTTCCCCTAGCCATTTTTGAGGCATTTTTACCGGATCCGGTACCGGATGGTATCTATATGTACCATGCGTTACCGGATCCGTTTCCCTTAGGGTCCCATGTTAAAAAAAGGGATCCGGTTTTGATCAAACACCAAAAAAATATTGCAGACCCTATTAAAACTGACTTCTCAAAAATGCAATGCAGTAGACGGATTGCACTTTGGCAAACAAATGTTAACATTGGAGTCTATGGGTCCGATACCGGATCAGGTTTTCAGGATGAAAAATTGGATCCAGTAGCAGGATTGCACACGCAAGTGTGGCCCTGGCCTAACATGCACCAGACTGTAAGAACGCACCCAGGCTTTAGTGGAGGATGAAAAGGGAAAAAAATGTAAGCAAGGTGTGTATGATTTCTATCCTCCCACCCCCCCCATCCTTGTGTATGATTCATATTCTCCCCCCAAATCCATCCTGGTGTATGATTCTACAACACCCGCCCACACACACACACCATCCTGGTGTATGATTTACATTCTCCCCCCCAATCCATCCTGGTGTATGATTCTCCTACCCCCAGCCCCCCACCCCATCCTTATGTATGATTTCTATCCCCCCATCCTGGTATATGTTTCACATTTTCCCCCCAATCCATCCTGGTTTATGATTCTCCCCACCCCTATCCTGGTGTATGACTCTCTCCCACCCGAATCCTGGTGTATGACTCTCTCCCACCCCCATTCTGGTGTATGATTCTCCCCCACCCCCATCCTGGTGTATGACTCTCTCCCACCCCCATCCTGGTCTATGATTCTCTCCCACCCCTATCATGGTGTATGATTCTCTCTCACCCCCATCCTGGTGTAAGATTCTCTCCCACCCCTATCATGGTGTATGATTCTCTCTCACCTCCATCCTGGTGTATGATTCTCTCCCACCCCCATACTGGTATATGATTCTCTCTCACCCCCATCCTGGTGTATGATTCTCCCCACCCCCATTCTGGTGTATGATTCTCCCCCACCCCCATCCTGGTGTATGACTCTCTCCCACCCCCATCCTGGTGTATGATTCTCTCTCACCCCTATCATGGTGTATGACTCTCCCACCCCCATCCTGGTGTATGATTCTCTCCCACCCCCATCATGGTGTATGATTCTCTCTCACCCCCATCCTGGTGTATGATTCTCTCCCACCCCCATACTGGTATATGATTCTCTCTCACCCTCATCCTGGTGTATGATTCTCCCCACCCCCATCCTGGTGTATGACTCTCTCCCACCCCCATCCTGGTCTATGATTCTCTCCCACCCCTATCATGGTGTATGATTCTCTCTCACCCCCATCCTGGTGTAAGATTCTCTCCCACCCCTATCATGGTGTATGATTCTCTCTCACCTCCATCCTGGTGTATGATTCTCTCCCACCCCCATACTGGTATATGATTCTCTCTCACCCCCATCCTGGTGTATGATTCTCCCCACCCCCATTCTGGTGTATGATTCTCCCCCACCCCCATCCTGGTGTATGACTCTCTCCCACCCCCATCCTGGTGTATGATTCTCTCTCACCCCCATCCTGGTGTATGATTCTCCCCACCCCCATTCTGGTGTATGATTCTCCCCACCCCCCATCCTGGTGTATGACTCTCTCCCACCCCCATCCTGGTGTATGATTCTCTCCCACCCCCATCATGGTGTATGATTCTCTCTCACCCCCATCCTGGTGTATGATTCTCTCCCACCCCCATACTGGTATATGATTCTCTCTCACCCTCATCCTGGTGTATGATTCTCCCCACCCCCATTCTGGTGTATGATTCTCCCCCACCCCCATCCTGGTGTATGATTCTCCCCCACCCCCATCATGGTGTATGATTCTCTCTCACCCCCATCCTGGTGTATGATTCTCTCCCACCCCATCCTGGTGTATGATTCTTCCCCCACCCCATACTGGTATATGATTCTCACCTACCACCCCATACTGGTGTATGATTTTCCCCCCATCCATTTTTTTTAAGATTTAATGGTATATATTTAAATATTTTGTGTGTGACTTTTGCTTTTTATCTTTATTTTGGGATTTTTTCATCTGAGAAAAATTGTTCAAATCTGAGACAGTGACCTTTTTATCTATTGAAGTGTGCTTGCTTACAAGCCAATAAAAACAACAACACACCTTGGAGTTTTTAGTCAGATGTATCGCTAAGCAATAGTTGAATGCAAACCTTCAGCTTTTCCTCCATATTTCCGAGATCCCTATAGATTTGGATGAGTCAGTAGACAGATAGCATTAAAAAGAATCTGCTAGTAAGTTCAATACCATCCCTCACCTGCAAATAATGTATAATGGCATTCAGGTGTTTGAAAAATGGAGTAGATTATTGCAGTCGGTGGGCTTAGTGTATAAGTCAGTACTAAGTCCACTGACAGGACTATAGATCAACATCGTATCGAGAAAGTTAATCTTAGTATCATCGTGGTGCAACGTAAATGTGAGACCCGAAATTCTGGTATTCAAAAAAGACAGTAAGGTCGTTCAGACTGCCCTTCCAGATTATAAAGATATAGTCAATGTATCTTCCACGTTAAAACGTGTTGTTGAAATAATGAATTCCTGTACACGTGGTTGTCCTCAAAATGCGTCATGTAGATGTTCGCGAAAGGGGGCGCCCCATTACATCCCATTGCTGTCCCCTTCCTTTGTAGAAAATATTGATCCTCAAAGAGAAAAAAATTCTCTTCAAGAACCAATTTGAGGAAATCCAAACATACATTTTTAGTGTCGTCCACTAACTCACTATGGTTGTCCAAAAACCATCGCACTGCTGTTAAACCCCTTGTGTGTTCTATGCTGGTGTATAAGGAATTGACATCCATGGTGACTAGTGATCAACCAGTAGGGATCCCTTCCAGGCTTTGTATGTGGGACAGGAATGCCGTTGTATCCTTAAGATACGACTTAGAAACTGGTATCAGAGGTGTCGGTATCTTTTCCAGAAAGATAGCTACCGGTGACAGTATGGACTCTGTGGAGGCTACTATTGGCCGTCCTGATGGCTGTTGGAGATTTTTATGAATTTTTGGGAGTGTGTAGAAGACAGGGGTAATGGGATGTACATTTATCAAAAAAATCCCTGATGTTTTTGTCTATCACCCCTGTGTTATAATAGTGGTCCACCCTCTCCCTGACTAGCCGTGATACTTTGTTCGTGGGATCTCTTGGTAAAGGAGTGTATGTGCTTTCATCCGATAGTTGTTTAATCTCGGACAATAATAATCTTTGTCCATGATGACAATCGCTCCCCCCTTGTCCGCGGGTTTCACTATAATTCGTTTATTTTCTTTGAGTGATCTTAAAGCTACGTGTTCCTCAGTTGTGAAATTGTTACGTAACCGCAATATGCCCCCCTCTATCTCTTTAAGTACCTCTTTTATATCTCTTTTAACCAACCCAATATGCGTTTCAACTGGATGTACAGTTTTAGGAGGCATAAATGAGCTAGGGTTTTTAAGGCCAAGAGCTTTCAGGTTCAAAACATGAGGCATATTGGATACAATTGGTGGATCTTGATTGATCGGCACACTGAAATGTGCCTTCAATCTTGCCGTTCTTAAAAAGCGGTTCAGCTCCTGATCTACCTGGAAGGGGCTGAACTTGGATGTTGGACAGAACGAGAGTCCTTTTTAGAGGAGTTTGAGTTCGGCCGGGGAGAAGTTCTGCCTAGAAATGTTGAAGACAAGGTTCCTACCTGGGAGAGCGGGTCTGGATCTGATAGTCTCCCTGTCCGCCGTTTTATTTGGCTCCTCCTGGTCTTCCTCTGTTGGGACGTCGCACCCCTAAAAAAGGATTCCTGTCCTTATCGCTGTCAGAACCTATAGGTGATGACGGTATTTATGGTCGTTTCGGTCTTCTATCCGGGAATGACTAAAATTTTCTCCAATTATAGACTCTGTCTTTCGGGTAGTCCTCTTGGTCTCGCAAAAACTTGGTTCTTTTCCTGGTTTGTAGATTTTTCCGGTATTCGGCGATGGATTTCTTAGTTTTTGCTTCAAGGTTGTTGTACTCAGTAGAAGGTAGAGTGTTGGCAAATTGCTCTTCATTTACCTGAATCTTTGCTTTAAGATCACTAATTTCTTTCTGTAATGTTTGAATTGTTAGGATAATAATGTCCAGGGAGCATTTATTCAGGATAGCTTTGAGTTTTTGGCAATACTCCTTATTGTCTGAGAAAAGAGTTGGTCGCAAAGAGACCCTTAGGCCTCTCGGTATGTGACTAGTTTTGTGATACTCCGCCAGAGTAATGGCATGTAATTCATAGGCTACTATTCTTTTCTGATCCCTTTCATAGTCCCTTGCCCGGAGCTCTTCAGCTGGTACGGACAAAAATTGCCCTGATAATCAGAGAGTATTGCTGTGGTTTCTTCGTCGCTATAAGTATAAGTGGCGGTCGACATCAGTGTAGTTGTTGGGAGCTCAAGAAAAAAAGGTCCGTGTATTAATTGTTAGAACTTGGCTCACCGATTGTGTGGTGCACAAATTTTTTTATCAATGTAATCTAAGTATAGTTGGCACACACTTAAATAGAAAAAATGGGAGAAATCTGTTTCAGCAGAAAAAATATATTTATTTATTTCTTGCTTTTTTGTATTGAAGTAATTATAATTCCCAACGTTTCGACTTATAGAGTCTTCTTCAGGGAAAAACAACATAGTTCTACAAGATTGTGAAACAACAAAAAGACAACTCAGATACAATGATAATGTATACTTAGTGCACAAATTTACAAACAATAAAAATAAGAATTCATATTGACATTTGCGTACCTAGGAGTCTGCCAAATACGGAATAGATACATAGGAGTACGTGGTTCATGAATAATGAACCTGAGACCTTTGTAAAGGGAAATCGATTTTTGATATATACCACACTAGGTGAAAAAAAGTTATATACATGAGTGACATATTTATATACAGAGTAGACATCACATTACATTCCTCCATCCTGAGGATATGTGGCAGTGATAAATTAGGAACATAAACCGTAGTAGCGGCTTTCTTATAGGTAAATCATATGCAAGGAGGCTCTGCAGCACCAATAATTTGTTACAATACCCAGTTGGACATAAAAAAAACAAATGAAACATAGGAAGAATTTAAAAGAGAAAGGGCTGCTGGGTAGAGAGAGGAAAGATGAGAATAGGTATTATTACGTGAGGTATTATGAAGCAGATTTAATAATAGGGCAATTACGTCCCTATATCTTATAACAATCCTATGATAGCCCTGGCAGAAGGAGGTGAGGACACACCAATAGTAAAAGGGGGTGCAGGAAAAATACTTAGCTTATTATGGCAGGTGTTCTTACAGTTAATGGTGGCTACTTCTAACACAGGGTTAAATAGGTTCCTTATAGCTCCAGAAACTGTGGATGAGAATGGGATTAAAATGAAGGTACAATATATCCAAATAGATATAACATACCGTATATACTCGTGTATAAGCCGACCCGTGTATAAGCCGACCCCCCTACTTTTGCCCCCAAAATCTGGGAAAACCTATTGACTCGTGTATAAGCTGAGGGTGGACCCCAGCACAGGTATACAGCCCCCAGCAGTGTGGTATACAGGCCCCCGCAGTGGTATACAGGCCTCCCCAGTGGTAGTATACAGCCCCCAGCAGTGTGGTATACAGCAGCCTCCCCAGTGGTACATACAGGCCCCAGCAGTGTTACAGCAGCCTCCCCAGTGGTATATACAGCAGCAGCCCCAGTGGTAGTATACAGCAGCCCCAGAGGTATATACAGCAGCCCCAGAGGTATATACAGCAGCCCCAGTGGTAGTATACAGAAGCCCCAGAGGTAGTATACAGCAGCCCCAGTAGTAGTATACAGCAGCCCCAGTAGTAGTATACAGCAGCCCCAGTAGTAGTATACAGAAGCCCAGTGGTATTATACAGCAGCCCCAGTAGTAGTATACAGCAGCCCAGTGGTATATACAGCAGCAGCCCCAGGGGTATATACAGCAGCAGCCCCAGGGGTATATACAGCAGCAGCCCCAGGGGTATATACAGCAGCAGCCCAGGGGGTATATACAGCAGCAGCCCCAGGGGGTATATACAGCAGCAGCCCCAGGGGGTATATACAGCAGCAGCCCCAGGGGGTATATAGAGCAGCAGCCCCAGGGGGTATATACAGCAGCAGCCCCAGAGGTATACAGACCTCCCCCCCCCATCAGTAGTATACAGGGGCCCCAGCTGTATACAGCAGCCCCAGCTGTATACAGCCCCCCCGTGGTATCCAGGGCCCCCCTTGCTGCACACCTGTAAAGTAAGATGTCAGTATACTTATCGCTGCCGCCGCCGCTCCGCTGCTCGGTCACCGCGCTGCTCCGGGTCTTCATGCTTCCTTCTCCGGCGCTCGAACAATGACGTCATTTCCTGTGCGCCGAGAAGGAAGCATGAAGACCCGGAGCAGCGCGGTGACCAAGCAGCGGAGCGGCGGCGGCAGCGATAAGTATACTGACATCTTACTTTACAGGTGTGCAGCAAGGGGGGCCCTGGATACCACGGGGGAAGGGGGCTGTAATTAAAGCTCACAGCCGCGCTTGAAAATGGCGCTTTAGTAATAAGCGGAATTTCCAGGCGCCTTACCAGGCTTTTCCAGCGGCCCTGGTGGCGGTGGCACGTTGGGTGATAAATGGGTTAATACCAGCTTTGTTTTACCATCTGGTATTAAGACCGAGATTGCCAATGTCAGGCCAAGTTAGACCCGGCGATTAAGAATCTCCAATAAAGTGTTAAAAAAAGACCACACAGAGAAAAAAAAGTATTTATCTATTATATAATTGCGAATAGCTTTTTTGCCCCCGGCGTGGTCATGTGGATACGAGCGAAGCATTGGCCGCGAAGCGGCCATTGCGAGTCGGCGTGGTCATGTGGATACGCGCGAAGCATTGGCCGCGAAGCGGCCATTGCGAGTCAGAGACTCGCCGTTCTAGAATCCCGATGCATGTGCATCGGGCTCCCAGCTAGTCAGAAATAAAGAGACAGACGCGCTTAGGGACTCCAACTGTATTACCCCCAGCATCCCTTCAGTCCCCAGGTGCTTCACAAATTAATCTGTAAAAATGAAAAAGTGTTCTTTTTTTTTTTTTCACAAAAAGTTACATTTTGGGGGTTCAAAGTGCTCACTATGCATCTAGATACGTCCCTTGGGGGGGTCTAGTTTCCAAAATGGGGTCACTTGTGGGGGAGCTCCAATGTTTTCATCATCTTTTAGCCTAAATTTTTTCATTTTCACATGGACAGCAGGATAAAATGCATCCTAAAATTTGTTAAGCAATTTCTCCTGAGTACACCGATATCTCATATGTGGTCATAAACCACTGTTTGGGCACACAGCATCCATTTTATCCTGTTGCCTATGTGAAAATGAAAGAATTGAGGCTAAAAGAACTTTTTTGTTAAAAAAATTTAAATGTCCATTTTTTCTTCCATGTTGCATTAGTTCCTGTGAAGCACCTGAAGGGTTAATAATCTTCTTAAATGTAGTTTTGAGTATCTTGAGGGGTGCAGTTTTTGGAATGGTGTCACTTTTGGGTGTTTTCTGCCATGTACACCCATCAAAGGGACTTCAAATGTGATGTGGTCTCAAAAAAAAAATGGTTTTATAAATTTTGCTGGAAAAATGAGAAACTGCTGATGAATTTGAACCCTTCTACCGTATATACTCGTGTATAAGCCGACCCGTGTATAAGCCGACCCCCCTACTTTTGCCCCAAAAATCTGGAAAAACCTATTGACTCGTGTATAAGCCGAGGGTGGACCCCAGCACAGGTATACAGCCCCCAGCAGTGTGGTATACAGGCCCCCCCCCAGTGGTATACAGGCCTCCCCAGTGGTAGTATACAGCAGCCCTAGTGGTAGTATACAGCAGCCCCAATGGTAGTATATAGCATCCCCAGCAGCCCCAGTGGTAGTATACAGCAGCCGCAGTGGTAGTATATAGCAGCCCCAGTGGTAGTATATAGCAGCCCCAGCAGTAGTATATAGCAGCCCCAGTGGTAGTATACAGCAGCCCCAGTGGTAGTATACAGCAGCCCCAGTGGTAGTATACAGCAGCCCCAGTGGTAGTATACAGCAGCCCCAGTGGTAGTATACAGCAGCCCCAGTGGTAGTATACAGCAGCCCCAGTGGTAGTATACAGCAGCCCCAGTGGTAGATCAGCGCCAGTGTAGTATATAGCAGCCCCAGTGGTAGTATACAGCAGCCCCAGTGGTAGTATATAGCAGCCCCAGTGGTAGTATACAGCAGCCCCAGTGGTAGTATATAGCAGCCCCAGTGGTAGTATATAGCAGCCCCAGTGGTAGTATACAGCAGCCCCAGTGGTAGTATACAGGAGCCCCAGCAGCCCCAGTGGTAGTATACAGGAGCCCCAGCAGCCCCAGTGGTATATACAGCAGCCCCAGTGGTATATACAGCAGCCCCAGTGGTATACAGGCCTCAGCAGTATATACAGCAGCCCCCAGGGGTTATACAGCACCCCCCAGGGGTTATACAGCACCCCCCAGGGGTTATTACAGCGGCCCCCTGGGGGGTACCCAGCAGCCCCCAGGGGGTACCCAGCAGCCCCCTGGGGGTACCAACAGCCCCCTGGGGGTACCAACAGCCCCCTGGGGGTACCAACAGCCCCCAGGGGGTACCAACAGCCCCCTGGGGGTACCAACAGCCCCCTGGGGGTACCAACAGCCCCCAGGGGGTACGCAGCAGCCCCCTAGGGGTACCAACAGCCCCCAGGGGGTACCCAGCAGCCCCCTGGGGGTACACAGCCCCTGGGGGTACAACAGCCACCTGGGGGTACCAACAGCCCCCAGGGGGTACCCAGCAGCCCCCAGGGGGTACCAGCAGCCCCCAGGGGGTACCAACAGCCCCAGGGGGTACCCAGCAGCCCCCAGGGGGTACCCAGCAGCCCCCAGGGGGTACCAACAGCCCCCAGGGGGTACCAACAGCCCCCAGGGGGTGCCCAGCAGCCCCCTGGGGGTACCCAGCAGCCCCCTGGGAGTACCAACAGCCCCCTGGGGGTAGCAACAGCCCCCAGAGGGTACCCAGCAGCCCCCTGGGGGTACCAACAGCCCCCAGGGGGTACCAACAGCCCCCACAAGCTGGCACTGTCCCCCCTTGTAAGGGCCCCCCCCCCGCTACTTATACATTACCATTCCGGTTTTCTGATCAGCGCGGCTCCTCCGTGCTGCGTCTTCATCCTCCCGCGCTGGCTGCATCCGGGTTCTCCAGCGGTCGCGCGATGACGTCACATCGCTGCGACAGCCGGAGATCACGGATGGAGCCAGCGAGGACGGGAGGATGAAGAAGCACCGAGGAGCGGCGCCGATCAGAACACCGGGCTGGTAATGTATAAGCACCGGGGGGGGGCCCTTACAAGGGGGGACAGTGCCAGCTTTTGGGGGGCTATATGAACTGCATCCCCCTGCCGCTGGTTGACAGGGGGATGCAGTGCATATTTAATGAGCGGCCCCACGTGACGGGGCCGCTCATACAGCAGCCCCCCCCCCCCGCCTCCTCCAGCCTCCACAGCCCCCACCACACAGCCCCCACCACACGGGTCTACCGTATAGACCCGTGTATAAGCCGAGGGGGGGACTTTTCAGCCCAAATTTTGGGCTGAAAAACTCGGCTTATACACGAGTATATACGGTAACTTCCTACCAAAAAAAAAATTTTTTTTCCCAAAATTGTGCTGATGTAAAGTAGACATGTGGGAAATGTTATTTATGAACTCTTTTGTGTCACATAACGCTCTGGTTTAGCAAAATTAAAATAAAAAATTTGAAATTTGCAAAATTTATGCCAATTTTTTTTTTTTATTTTTTGCAAATAAACGCAAAAATTATCGACCTAAATTTAATACTAACATGAAGCCCAATATGTCCCGAAAAAACTATCTCAGAATCTCTAGGATCCGTTGAAGTGTTCCAGAGTTATTACCTCATAAAGGGACACTGGTCAGAATTGACAAAAATGCCAAGTTCTTTAGGGTCAAAATAGGCCCGGGGGTGAAGGGGTTAAAGAGGACCTGTCACCCCCCCCTGGTGCAAGGCAAACTAAATGCACCACTGAATGCAGCGTGTCAGCTGGATTTAGGGAAAGGGGTCCCCCATGGCTCTAGTCCCCCTGTACCCTGAGAAATAGACTTTATAATGTGTACATATAGTGAGTCCGGAGGGCCGTCCTGAGTGATGAGTCATTGCTGCTGCTGGTATCCTCCCCGCCTCCAGCCTTGTGTGTGCCACCTCCAGCCCCCTCAGTGCCGCCTCCTTTATTTGTCTCCCCCTCGCCACTCAATGCTGCTCTGCTTTTGAACTCATGCAGATGCAGAGAAAGCAGTGGACGGGACCGGGTCCCAGCAGCTGACACACCTCCTGCCGGTGACGTCCGTGCCGGAGCCCACCCTGCTTGATATACATAAGCTGGAGCAGGGCGGGCTCAGGCACTGATGTCACCGGCAGGAGACGTGTCAGTGTGCTGTCCGTGAATTTGTCGGACCCATAGACTTGCATTGGTGACTCTCGGGTGAGAATCGCATACTGTCGCAGCATGTTGCAACTTTTTTCTCATCCAGAATCTGGGTGAGAAAAAAGCATCCAACACACGCGAGTCTGTTCTACACGATTAGCTAACATATGTCCGACTGCAGTGCCATAAAATCACGCATTGCAGTCGTCCGTTTTTCACGCAAGTGTGTCTGTACCCTTAAAGCTTGCGTGGTGTCTCCCAAGTACAGTAACCCACAGGGGCACTTGATTAGATAGATTACATACCCTATATACTCAAGTAAAAGCTGACTCAAGTATAAGCCGAGCCCCTAATTTCACTTCCAAAAACTGGAGAAACCTACTGACACGAGTATTTGCCTAGGGTGGGAAATGCCGTAGGCCCCCATCCTGATATATAGCCCCTCATCATGGTAAATAAAGCCCCATCATGGTATATAGCCCCCATCCTTTTATATAGTCACGTCACCCCATCACTGTATATATCCTATCCCATCCTGATATATAGCCCCTCATTGTTAAAACAACAAACGATTTATACATTACCTTTCCGGCGATTCCTTGCAGGCACCGCCACATCCTCTGGTCTTCCTGCTTGTGCCAGTGTCATGTGACCGGTGCAGCGACGACGTCATTGCTGCGCCGGTCACATGACACCGACACAAGCAGGAAGAACAGAGGACGCCTCGGTGCCTGCAAGGAATCGCCGGAAAGGTAATGTATAAATCGTTTGTTGTTTTAACATGTCCCGCTGCCTTGAGGGCCAGATACTATGGGGGTGGGGGCGAGTACACATTGATGGGGGCATGTGCCAGCATGGGGGGGCTAAAGAAAGTGATGAAGGGCATGTGTCAGCATGGGGGGGCTATAGAAAGTGATGGGTAGCATATACCAGCATGGGGGGCTAAAAGTAATGGGGGGCATGTGCCATCATGGGGGGCTATAGAAAGTGCTGGGGAACATGTGCCAGCATGGGGGGCTGTAGAAAGTGCCGGGGGGCATGTGCCAGCCTCGGGGGCTATACAGTAGAAAGTGCTGGGGGGCATGTGCCAGCATGACGTCATCGCTGCACCGGTCACATGACACCGCAAATAGAGTCTGTGGAGCCTCGGTTAGGAGTCTCAAGCACAGGACTAGCCTTCACCACGGTGTACGAGAATTCTCTTCCAACTTATCATCAGAATTGATATGTAATGTTCAACCATTGTATATGTGGCGCCCCGCAAAGAGTGCGTCACAAGAGGGTATTGCAGCCATAAATGCAGCCGCAATATTCTCTGACACAGCAGTGATACGGTTAACTTAGAAATCCAACCCTGCATGCATCACCCAGAACAGAGGGCCAATCCTAGGTCCTGGTGGGCGGAGTGCTAGGGAAGTGTGTAGGAGAACAGACCCTTAGTCATAGAGAAAAGGGCTCTAGAACTTGACCTGAGCAGTCTAGAACTTGGAGAGGAGCGGGGGCTCCGCACCCCGTGCAGCCCCCGGGCCGTCACCGGTCGGGTGTTCGCACCTGAGGCCTCAACAACCGGGATTGGGCATCGTAACCACGGGTTCCCAAAATACCCCGTGCCCAGAAACTCACAGCCGGTTCACTGGTACCGAAGCTGGCAGCAGTTCACCTCTGCTACGCGAACCAGAAGCGTGGAGGAGCAGCTTCACAGGAGCACCCCACCACCAGCCAACTTCCAGTCGTCTAACCAGCGGTGTACCCACTGAGGGACCCAAGGCTCCCCAAAACATCCATAACGTACATCTTGGATAGGGCATTGAAGCAGCCTCCCCGTACCCGACCTGGTATTCCTGGGCGACACTGGCAACCACTTAGTTAGAATGGAGGAAGACTGCGGATTTCTAAGGGACACCATCACTGCTGAGTCCACCCGGTCCACTACCCGTAAACTGTATACCATGTACTGCCTGCTGGTTACAGTAAAGACCCGTTACAGAGACTTTCTGTGTCCGTGCTTCCTTATGAACTGTCCGTCCGCACTACAAGGTAACCGCAGCTGCCGCACAACATCTTAAGCAGCTCCAGCCTCTGGGGATCACCGCTCAGCCTGTGGGGAGCGTTCCATCTTGCTGCTGTCCATCCCCCGGAGGTTCCGCAGCGTCGGTAACGATTACCGAAACTACTCATAGGTGGCGTCACGAATAAATTAAACCCCTTTAATCTGTTCCTACAAGACGTCTTCAACTGTTGATCTGCACTCAACCGGGCCCCACTACCGGCAGGCGCGGCCCACCCGTGACAAGGAGGAAGGAGCTTCAGCCTGTCTAAACCGGAGTCCCGGCCACGGTGAGTCATATATATTGTATATATTGTAAAAATTGTAAATAATCGTTTGTATTTATCTCTGTCTTATTTCCAGCAACTCTGTGATCAAGGCCACTAGTTGGCCAAAACTTTAAAGGGAACCTGTCACCTAGTTAAAGCTCCTCAGGCTATCACTACCTGTCCCTGCAACTTCCTATTACTACTCTAACTATCCCTCTGTATGTTAAATGTGTGTTGTGAGTGTTTAAAGTGGACCTCTCACTTCCCCCCTGCTGCACTGAATGCAGCATGTCTGAAGGAAGAAAGACTGGTGGTGTAAAGGGCCTCTCCACAGCCTGCTACCCACTTCCAGGCCTAGCCAGGTTCTGAGGGAAGGAGTAAGAGAAAAAGGAGAACACATCTGGGAGACTGAGTTACTTCATAACTCGCCCCAGAGGAGCGCACAGACCGGATACCGGATCCGAAACTGTGACTGACACACGCAGCACAGTAAACACCGGACTAGTGGAGGTTATGTACCTACACTGTACCTCAGCGAAGCAACACGGTGGGGTCAGAAATACACGGAAAGACTCAAGTTGCCTAGCAAAGGGGGTTCCTGTGAGAAGAGACAGGCCAGCAGCCTAGCTGAAGCGGCAGCAGGGCCACACACACAGCGCAGGAGAGGGAAGCTAAGGACCCGGACAGGGTGGGAGCAACCCGGCCCTGGTACAGACTCTGTGGACAGTACTCTGCTAACAACATCATCTGCAGTATAGACTTGGAAAACTTGAAAACCGTGAGTTTATGTGATCCTTGTGCTCAAATCCTGCGTTCCCTCACAAGCAGTTATCATCTGTACTATTACCCTATCCTGCAATATCCATAGCACCATCTATAGACTATTACTATCACTGCCCCGGGGAACCTAGCTCTACCTGCGGAGAGCCATTACATCACCAGCTGCCCAACATCATCCCCGGAGGTTCTGCAGCAGCGGTGGTCACCCTGACCACAACCCGTGGGTGGCGTCACAACAAACTCCCTGTAAATATCCACCATTACTTGCGGAACCCGGGACATAGTCCGGACCAAGACCGCCGTGCTATCCCCAGCAGTACCCCGGTCTGGTACCGAGTACCCCGTCCCAGTGGGATCCACAACCACAGCTCATGACTGACCGGAAATAACCGTCACAAACTGTGTATGAAAATCTTGTTCTGATTCTTAGACCAAGTTCACACTGGACGTTTCTGATCCGTTTTTGGTGCTGCACTTTTTTTTTAAACTGCACCAAAAACAGATCAGTCAATACATCTGCCAGCAAAATGAATGTAATTTTCCATCTGCTGTGAAGACGTCTCTGTTTTTGACTGCAGCGTTAGTGATGCAGAAAGCGCATCCAGAAAATAATGAGCGTCACTTACTGCTCTGTTTTCCTGCTCTGTTTTCTGCATCATTAAACATCCAATTACTTACCCTCCCTGCGATTCCATGGTGAGCCCCAGCGATGTCTTTCTTCCAGGCATCACAAGACCTGTAGGTAGTCGGGTAGAGTACTTCCAAGACCTGGCACCATGTGACTAAGTACTTGTACTACTCACAGTTCCTGCCAATGCCCGGAAGGAAGACATCACTGGAGGTCACAGTGGGATTGCAGGGAAGGTAAGAAAGTGTGCATGCTTGGCTTTCTGTGTCCCCGAAAACGAAGCTCAAAAGCAGCACAAATAGATGATGTCTTTGTGATGTTTTCTTGCAAAAAGAGGATATATTTTTGGTGCAGAAACTGCAGCAAAAATGGATGAATATTAAACAGAGCAGAATCGCTCTGAACTTAGCCTTAAGGCCCCGTTTCATGGGCCGACATCGATGTTGCTGATACGTCACGGGTTTGGAGGCGTACCAGCGGCATTGTTAGGATGTCGTCGCGTGTAACACCGCGATTCAACAATGATAAGTTGGTGGATCATTGATTGCAGGTTGGAGAACATGTTCCACCAACCTGGTAAGATCGTTGCGTGTGACACCGCGATAATGATGTCGTGGACGACTTCGGCCATTTACACCAATGAGCAGGGATTGTTCACGGGGTTTGCGAATAATACCTGCTCACAACATCGTTGGTGAGTTGTCCACAATATCTAAACGTGTGACATCTCACCAACGATGTCTGCAACGACCGCACGCCCACGAGATCGTGGCAGACATCATTCTAACGTCGTGCCGTGTGACGGTACCTTTAGACTTACATTGACAAGTGACTTTTAGTTCGCCCAGCAAACACCTCAAAGGATCACATTTAGGCTACGTTCACACATTGTTCCTTTTTTTGTGTTTTCTTGTGCAGCAGTGCATGAACCAGCACACTTTTTACGGGCCCGGGGGGAGAAGTGATGACACAGAGGGTAGGAAGAATCCTGGTTCCTTCTCCCCTCTGTGACATGTGTGACCGCCTCCTTTGGGTTTCGCAATGTATTAATATACATTGCGAAACCCAAATTAAGGTGAAGGAAATGTGTGAAAAATAATAAAGATTGAATACTTACCCGTCTGCCGGGTGTTCGGGAGCCGGGAGCAGCCGCAGGTATCAAGCTGCAAGTATCTTGCGTGATGTCAGAGTGACATCACGGGCACTGATTGGTTGCTCGCGGTCATGTGATGTCACATATCACATGACCGCGAGCAGTCAGTTAGCACCCGTGATGTCACTCTGACATCACGTGAGGTCCTTCCAGTCGGTACCTGGCCTTGTCTCCGCTCCGGATCGCACAAACAGGCCGCCGGAGGGTATGAATTAATTCTTTCTTATTTTTAATACATTTGCCTTTATTTAAATTTGATTTCGCAGTGTATATTAATACACTGCGAAATCAAATGGGGTCAGTCACACATGTCACAGAGGGAAGGAGGAATCAGGATTAGTGTCCAAGTACCTAAACCGATGGGCATATACAGATTTTGTGCTTGGGTGCGAGAATGCACTTTTTGCGGAGTGGCGGAAAAGGGGGTGAATAATATGGGCGATCTGATTCACTTGACGTAAAATAGATGGTTGATGGACACAGAGGTGCTAGAAGGTTATGACCGTAACAAAATCCAAATATCGCAATATAACCAATTATGGTTCCATATGATACAGATGCTTCTTGGTGTTACCAGGGAAGCAAGTACCAATGAATTTGACTTCATGGTTAACTGGGACATAAGGGATGTTAATATTTTCACCATATACAGCCACACTAGAGACACCCTACTACCCTCAGGGTCAGACAGGTTATTTGCGCCTTGGCTACATTATATATCAGCAGTTGACACAATAGAACATATCCTCGATGGTTGGGCAAGGGTTAGGAAACATATCTTGTGTGAACAATGTAGAGACAGCCAGTTTCACATTATGCATGGCTTGGTATGTAGCTTTAACATTCCTCCCTCACCAACTTACCCGGACAGAGCTATGAAGTGCCCCATGATTCACCGTATGGGGGCACAGGGGAAGGGAGGGGTCTGTCAAAATTATTCTCAATTTAAGAAACATCATGGTCCAAAGTTTGATGCCCTCGTATACACAAAAAGGAACTTACCATGCAATGGGAAGAGCTGCAAGACATGTGCTCACATAGAGACCAGAGACAGGATTCAGATCCCCAACTCACAACAGGATTATAAGATTCCTGGGACATTCACATGCTCCACTTCCAATGTTATGTATTTAATTATGTGCACTGTGTGCCCTGTGGGGACTTTTTATGTTGGTGAGACTGGACAACGGCTAACAGTAAGGTTGAGGTCTCATTGTCACTCAATTATACACAAAAAAAATAAATTTTCCAGTAGCCAAACATTTTTCTAGTCAAGGACATAACATTGAAAATTTGAACGTTTTAATTTTGAGAGGTAATTTCGAATCACAAAATCATGGAAGGTTCTGTGAATCCAAATTTATTACAACTTTTGACTGCATCCAGAATAGGCTGAACTTAAATGATGGATTTATGGCTCATTATAACATCTGAAGGATGTTGTTCAAAGACACTGAAGTCTTAAAACACTAAGTTTTCGTATAAATGAGAGTCATAAAAACTTTGACGTCACTAAGCCTGGCTGATTGATGATCCTCTCCAGGCTGGGTTTTGTTTATTTAGTTAAATGTCCATTCATTCCAGTTGTTCATGCATATATTCTGAATTTCTTTCAATATTTTGTCATACCAGCCTGATGAAGGGACCTAAGACGTCTCGAAAGCTTGCCTTGTAACATCACTTATATCATTTTTGTTAGCTATTAGAAGGTATCACAACTACAAGATTGTTATCTTGTTTCTCCCACTGAGAGCAATCACCATTTAAAAAAAAAAAAAAAAAAAAAAACATAACACATAGAAATTTTTTTTTTATTAGAAATAAAACAAAAAAAAAATATTTAAAAAAAATCTTAATCCGACGTAATCCACAGGGATAGCTCTGCTACATCACTCTGAATAGACAAGCGTGTCTATACAGAGCGAGAAGCAGACTGAGACAGTTAAAGTTCATTGAGTTCATGGCGAAGCCATGAACTCGGGTGAACCCTGACGTCACCGCGAACACTGCTGACACCGGCCGAAAACAGCCGAGTGCCGAGCAGTGGAGTGAATAACCCCGGAAGTTAATGAGCGAACCCGGAAGTAGAAGCAGCCAGGAGACAGCGGGATGGGAGCGGTTGGTTATGGGACCAGTAAATATAATCATGACGTTTATTATTAACTATATTCTTTAGTTTACAGCGGTCTCCACCACAGCCCATAACTGTAAAGTCCAAGCTCCGGGTTCAGGCGTATGTTCGAGTTATCTCCGACTCTGAACATGGACTTTACAAAAGGCTCAGATGAACCTGCCAATCCCGATCATCAGAGGGTTCGCCCATCACTATTCAGCAGCTGTTAGCTTGTATGTTCCTCCACCCCCATTAATACTTTAACTACCTGTAATGCACCAAAAAGATGTGACTATCCAATTGTTATTCCAAAACTGTAGACAAATATTCTGCCATGTAGTTGTGAGCTAATCCATCCTTTTATTTTATCATTCTCTATTTAGAAATTGGCCCTAATTTCCATTATGGATCTCAGGAAGATGCCCATGAGTTCCTGCGCTTCACTATTGATGCCATGCAAACAGCTTGCTTAAGCGGATATGCCATGTAAGAGTCAAATAACTTCTGTAGTGATTCTTATTATAACGTGATTTGTAAAGCTAGTAGATGCTAAGAGACCCTTCAAAATGTCTTCCGGATCTCGAGATGTTTGCTCTGCCTGGAGTCCATCTGAACAGGACTTTTGGGTGGTGCAGAGTAAACACTGTCATTCTAAATATGTTCTCTTAATTAAAAGGAACCTGTGAGGTCCTTTTTTTGTTATTAATCCCCCTCCAATGTTAATTAGATTTTGTACTGTGAATTATTAACCTGATTTTTTTTTTTAAATCATTGTATTTATTCCAAAAAGCATTTTATATAGTATTTTTCATACTATGGGACGCACCCAGATTTTAGAGTAGGGAAATAGGGGAAAAAAATTAAGCAAAAAGTGTGGTTATAATGCACTGTTATGTGGGGAAGGGGATCTGCTGCTGACACATTTGAGGGTAATGTCGCATCTTGGGCCCCTTCCAGGTAATATATTAACCCCTTTATCCTGGTTTATACCCCCTCCCCCATCTTGAATATGGCCCCCCATCCTAGTCCACACACAAAAATAATAAATGATGCAGCTTGTCTCTCCACCGCTTCCTGCTCCCAGCACTTTGCGTCTTCCTGTGTACGATGTTTCTTTTCTGTGCTGGCATCCCATCATGTGACTGGCACAGCACAGTGACATCATCACTGCACGCCCTGGTCACATGATCGGATGCCTGGGACACACGGGATGACGCCGCACTGATTGGAGGAAGCGAAGTGCTGGGAGCAGGAAGCAAGCAGAGGTGCATTAAATTGTTTATTATTTTTGTGTGTGCGCTAGGATGCGCAGCCATATCCAGGATGGGGGGAGGGTGTGTGTACATGGGCTCATATAACATTTGCCTCTCCCCCCCTCCCCACCTCTCAGTGCTAAGAGATCATGGACAAGGGGTATGCAGTGAATATTCTATGAGCCTAATGAGCGGAGGCACGTGATCATGGGCTGCCTCTACAGCTGCATCCACCACTCTTGAAAGTCTCTGCTCTCCCCAGCACAGTCACACAGCCCCTTTTATACCGACCGTAAGACGCACCCTTCACTTTCCTCCAAAATTTTTTGGGAAAAAGTACGTCTTATGGTCTGAAAAATATGGTACATGGTGTCATTGGCTAGCTGGGCAAACAGTCATCTGGGTGGTTGCCAGTCATGCTACTCAACTGTAGCAATGCTGGAATTCATATAAATCTGTGTGATGTCATGACCATGTGACTATAATAAGTGGCGCTAAATCTACATGTCCTTCATCCCTTAGCCTGTTTAGCTCCGTCCATTATGGTCACATGGTTGTGACATCACACAGGTCCTTATACAGAGCGTTATGTGAATTTTAGCATTGCTGTACTTATGTTCCATGTCTGCTATCCGCTCGGATGACGGACTCTTTGGACAGCTAGCTAATTAAAACATCTATGTATCTAAAGTGCTTTTTTGGGATAAATACAACAATGAAAAGAAAGACGTGACAGGTTCCCTTTTAAAGGGAACCTTTCAGTCCCCCGCCAGGGCCTATGAAGGTAAAAGAGCCTCCTTTTTGTGAAGCTGGCTCTTACGTGTTCCAATCATCTCCCTCTCTGGGCTCTGGGTGTGCCTCCTCTCTGCTCCTTATGTCCCCGACACCTGCGCTGTGAAATCATGTCTCAGGCATGTGCAGTGTGCGATGCCCGACAAACTGAGGTCACATGATCTCCTCACATCACGCCTGCGTATAGCGGAGGCCCTAGCCCCGCAGTGTGAATACATCATAATAACACTGCGGCGCCGGGATCTGCTGCCTCTGCTATACGTAGGCGCGATGTGAGGAGATCATGTGACCTCACGTGTCGAGCAGCGCACACTGCGCATGCTTGAGACATGATTTCACAGCGCAGGCGCCGGGGACGTAGGGAGCAGAGAGGAGGCGGTGCCCGGAGCACAGAGAGGGGATGATTAGCAGCAGGCAAGTGGTTGAGATCTCAGTAAAGCCGGTCCAAGTAGAGGTATGGAGCCAAATTTATAAGTCATTATTTCAGTGTCCCTTGGGACATTACACACACATAAGAGCCACCTTCACAGAATGCAGCATTATTGCTGCTGAAGGGGGCTCTTTTACCTTCATAGGCCCTGGGGGGTGACTGGTTCCCTTTAAGCTGGAATCATACATGCAGTTTTCTGGTCATCATAATGGGAGACCCAGACAATGGGGTTTAGGGCACTGCCCTCCGGAGGTCACACTAGGTACTACAAGTTTGTAGACACCGCCTCCTCCGCTTATAAACCCCTACCGCAGGGAACATCCTCAGTTTTAAACTTAGTGTGCTCGGAGGATCACGCGTTGCTTGCACTTCACTGCATTCTCACAGCTTACGTGATGGCGTCTGAAGACAAGGTAAAATGGTTCCGGTCGGGACCTGCGACAGCCTCCCCGCTCACCCTTGTGGAACACGCAGGTGGAGGTACCGGAGGGCCTTGGGCCTGGACACTTTGTGTCCTCCCGGTACGCTGTCGCGCTCCTCTCCATCCCTCTCCGGGGGGCTCTGGAGAGTGGGAGATGGGAGCCTTGCACAGCTCCGCTCCGTCCGAGGCCTCCCTAAATGGTGCTTACAGACCGGACTGGAGCCAGCCCAGTCCGAGGCCTCCCTAAATGGTGCTTACACTCCGGACTGGTGCTGAACCCCCGTCCGAGGCCTCCCTAAATGGTGCTTACAGACCGGACCGGCACTGAGGCACTCGGTGTCTCCTGTGTGCCTGGGGGTAGTGTCTGTCACTTTATGTGGCCTGACACTCAGACCGCGCGTTACCCTCGGGTCCGCGGATCTGCGGGTGTACCCTGTGCTGGGGTCACCCTGGCTGACCGCCCTGTGTGTCACAGGGGCTGAGGCCGTGGGCTGCGGATGTTTGTTTGTGCATGCAGTCTGTGTATAATGTTTTACACTGTTCCCGCGCTGCGGGCTCCGGCACCTTCATGCTGAGGCTGCTTGGAGGATGGGAAGCAGCCCGTGCGGTGACGTCATCGATGGGCGTGTGTGTGTGTTTCCCGCGTGTTTTCGGCGCCGCCCACAGTTTCACTGTCGGCGGCCATCTTTACCCTCACTTCCCGGTTGGGATCTGTATGCAGAGTGCGCCTGCACTCCAGGGGAGACCGGAAACCGTCGCGGAGGTCACACACACACACCGCTTCCTCATACCGCTTTACTGCGGTCGGTAAGCCACCGGGACTCCCGGTCTTGTTGTCTGCAATTTGGCTTATTTTCCCCTACTGCGGCGATGTCCTCAGTTGGGAAGCGTGCTGCTAAGGCGGCAGAGACCACCATTACCTGTGCTACATGCAATGGAACACTGGTGGAGGGGTCCTGCAATAACTGCGGACGCCCAGAGGCCCGGACTGACACTGCTGAGTCAGCAGCTCCGGTGCTATACCCTGAGGTTCAGGTGATCTCAGGGCCATGGGAGACTCAGAATAAGATCAATGAATCTCTGTTGTCCCAGCTGTCCTCCATGTCGCAATCCCTGGAGGCACTTAATAGGAGGCTGGATAGCCCAGCTACTCCGTCCAGTTACCCCCGGGTGTCTCCCTCTTCTGCTGTGAGACCCCTTAAGCGGGCTCGTCGTGAGGAGTCACCCGAGCTCCAGGCTCTCTCTGAGGAGGAGCGTTCCTCTGATGGTGAGGACGATGATGGGGGTTCAAATTTCGGGTCTGTGTCTGTATCTGAACCACCAGACGGGGTGGAGGATCTGGTGTCCTCTATCAACGAGACCTTACGTCTCGTGACACCCCCTGAGGAGGTGACGGTGCACCCGAAGGAGGTCTATCAATGGCTGCGGCCAGAGGCTAGACCAAGTGGCTCCTTCATGGACCACACGAATTTTGGAAGGGTGGTTAGAGCTCCCAGGTTACATCCTGGGCGGCGTTATGTCCGTAAACCCAAGGACAACCGCTTCCCCTTCCCCCAGGAGGTGCTTCAGGAGTGGTCGCAGTCCCCGAAGGTGGACGCTTCCATGACCAGGATTGCTGCACGCTCCCTTTTCTCTGCCTCTGATAGCTCCTCGCTGAAGGATGCTACGGATAGACAGGTTGAGCAACTCGCCAAGTCTTCCTATGAGGCTGTGGGGTCTTCCTTTGCCCCTAATTTTGCCACGGTCTGGACCTTGCAAGCGATTACTACGTGCTTGGATGGTATCTCTGACCTGGCAAGATCCAGTCCAGAGGTCCTGGCACTTACCGAGAGGGCAAGGGCCTATGCGGACTACGCCAGGACGGCGACTCTGGAAACTGCCACTCGCTCAGCTGTGGCTTCGGCCAATGCTATAGCGATCCGCAGATTGTTGTGGCTGCGTCTTTGGGACTCAGATACCACATCCAAGAAGATTTGCAGAATCTTCCGTTCGCTGGTGACAGGCTTTTTGGCACCGAACTGGACAAGCTAATAAAGGATTCTGCTGAGTCTAAGATACCGCAGAATAAGCCTAAGCCACGGTATACCGTTAAAAGGAACCCAAAACAGTGGTCCTTTCGCTCGCCACGGACCGAGGGGGGAAAACACGCTTCTCAGTGGCGCTCTAAGAGTCGTCCAAAGAAGCCGGCGGGGACGGCAGCTGCCGCCCCCAAACCCGCCTCTGCATGACTCGCTCTCCCTTCCTACCTCCCCACAGGTGGGGGGCCGCTTGTCTCGCTTTCAGGACAAATGGCTACTTCACGTTCAAGATCAGTGGGTTCGAGACGTGGTCTCGCGAGGTTACAGGATAGAGCTGACGTCAAAACCGATATCCCGATTCCATCGGTCGGTCCCATCGCCAGAAAAGGCTCAGGCTTTTTACCGGGTGTGTTGGAGGGTCTCCGCAGAGACGGAATGGTGATACCGGTGCCTCCCGGAGAGAGGTTCAGGGGTTTTTACTCCAACCTCTTTATCGTCCCGAAGAAGGACGGATCCTTCCGCCCGGTACTGGACCTGAAGTTGTTCAACCATCACGTGTTGGTTCGGAAGTTCCGCATGGAATCACTGCGCTCCGTGATCGCGGCTGTGTCACAGGGAGACTTCCTGGCGTCCATAGATATCAGAGACGCTTACCTTCATGTGCCCATTGCACCAGCTCATCAGCGCTGGCTGAGATTTGCAGTGGGGGAAGAACACTTCCAATTTGTGGCGCTGCCGTTCGGGTTGGCCTCGGCACCGCGGGTGTTCACAAAGGTGATGGCCTCTATGATGGCTCTCCTGCACGTGCAGGGACATGCCATCATTCCCTATTTAGACGACCTACTGGTCAGGGCGCCATCAGAACACTTTTGTCAAGAGAGCCTGGATGTGACCATGCGGTCTCTGGAACAGTTCGGTTGGCTCCTCAACATTCAGAAGTCAACGCTAGTTCCGACCCAGTCTTTGACATATTTGG
>JARQOC010000007.1:206694569-206819441 GCA_033576535.1 Allobates femoralis | reverse complement strand
GAGATCTTGGTTGCTTTGCGAACATTGCTTTATCCTATGAGTGTCACTGCTATCAACAATAGACCTTTCTCCAAGTACATGGTGGTTGTTACTAAGGAAGTGTTTCTTCTTGTTCGTGCTTCACAAATTAAACCCATTAAATTTTTTGCTATAGTCTTGGGAAGCCTTGGTGACATAACCAAGTTATTTACTGGCAGCGGTGAATCTAGCCTCTGTAGGTGAACTGCAAAACGGCGAGCACCCCCCACCCCTTGCTAGTAAATTTTTTTTAATCAGTAAAAATAAATCTGATTTATACAGATCTATATCTATAAATTCACTCAGAAGAAGAAACAGCTGGGCACCACAGGTTACTGACATGCAGTAGTGGGTCTGACATCATACTTCTGGTTTATTGGGTATGCTTGCTCCCAGGTTTCACACTTAAAAGTCAATCAGACATGGAAATCCATTTAGAAAGGAATGAAAAAGTGGCACTAACCGGGAGAAGGTGGTAGTCTTCTTTATGTGGTTCGCCGATTACATGTAGTGCAGGGAGGAAAGGGGAAGGAGCAGACAATGGCAAACCGTTTTGTGCCAGGTGGTGCTTCTATGGGTCCTGAGGAGGTTTGCTTTCGTCCGCTCATTACCCTCTCCTCCCTGCACTACATGTAATCGGCAAACCACAATAAAGAAGACTTCCACTTTCTCCTGGTGAGTGCCGCTTTTTCGTTCCTTTGTAAATGGAGATCTACAGTATATCTATCCTGAAAAAAGGAGTACAAGAATGGACATTTTAATTTAGAGAACTAGAAAAAAAGATGTCCAAACACAAGGATGTCAGTGCCTTCACACGCACATTCAAGAACCACACAGAAGAATCTAGAATAAGGATCATTAATAGCAATGGCAGTTGTGGCACACACATACAGACACACAATGATGGCTGGCAGAGCTGTGGTCCAATAAGAAGACACAGTCCTGCACCCTTATAGCATACACACAGGAGGCAGCACTCATAGCCAACCTATTATCTCTGGCACATGCCTGCAAAACTCTGAGCAGCTCCAATGTGGCCACTGCATGGCACCAGCTAGTCAGACATGTCCAGCATGCAGCACCATCCACACACCACATGCAATGACCTCCAGTCTGAGCATCAAAAAGCAGACACTGACTCTTGCCCAACAGACCACACCTACTTCTCCCGAAATGCTTAGCCAGTCACAAACGTCGCACACTGGGCTGTCCGGAGCTAATAGCAGGGGCCTTCCTATTGGGTTGAGCGAGGGATGTAGGAGCAGAAAGGGGGACAAGTGCCACCAACCAACTGCTACTCAGGAGTAACATGGCTGGAATGCTAGTATGTTCCAAGGGGAGGAATTGGAGATGGTGTGTAAGTTACAGCCAATCAGTCCTGCAGCAGAGGGGTATGTGAAAGGGACAATGCATCCTGCACCAGAGGTGTACATAGAAATCATGGGGCAAAAGTTCTAATTGGGCCCCTCCCTAGAAAAAAAAAGAATATTTGGCTGGGTCACATAGATACATACATATCTCAAAACCTTTCAGCCTTTACAAAGCAATTTTTCTCCTATTTCCTCTAGAGCCCTCAGATTCCTCTTTCATTGCCCCCCAAAAAAAGTATGATGCCAACAAAGGTGCCCCACAGCACTGTTTGATCCCCCCACAGTGAATTACTCCACAGTACCCTGAGGAGAATGTGGTCTCAGCAGCATACGAGACTATGAGAGCTAGAGCTGCACCTGCGCAGGACCGCACTACTACAGGGCAACTCCTCGGAGGCCACCCTCTGTATATCAGTGGCTGGCATGGCTCCTGAGACAGACAGCTCAGGTTGCCTCATTATAGGTGCGCCACTGTTTACAGTTAATGGATGGATATTGTATGCTGGGGCCCTAAAGGGTAGAGCAAATGTAGGTCTGTCTGTGAATTCATCAAATATTGTATCATCTGATTTACTTGAAATAATTGAAATTTTTCTTATGTCTTAATCTAGAGAGAAAGACAAGCACACAATAGGGTCTTATCCAGGAAAACAGTGCAGTACTATGCAAAGTCTGTACCACTCACATTGTATGCTTGTGTGTAAAACAACCACTGAAAAGCCAAAAGAAAATATGGACGGCTGCTGCGAACTCTCCAAGATGAAGCTATAGGACTGGATAAGAAAACTGGGTGTATGCTCGCGCTGCTACATAAAATCCAAGCCAAGGATGAGCTGAAAGCCGTTATAGTGAACCGTGGATTCTTTTATTTGGAAAGACCTCAACACGTTTCGTATTCTTCTGCACACTTCCTCAGGAGAATTGAATCCATTACATACAGCTAAGGCACGGACGTGCTGGCATACCAGGACCTACATAACATAAATTCCACAGCAGAGGGGAAACTTTTCCTGAGTGACCTGAACTCTGCACCTTTGATTACATTCCCTACCATAATTACGAGACCACCTGAGAAGCACAAAGGGAGAACCTATATATGGGATACATCATAGATACAGGTTACCTTGGACAGAACTAGATCCGCTGTATACAGGGTATCTTCGTCTGACACCCAGAAGCAAGTTTGAAATAGATTATCTCTCGGCTGTACTCAGACCGGCATATCTACCACATTGCATTGGTGTTAAACACACACCAGGAATGTATCTACCTTTCTTAAGGTGCATCTGACTTTAGCAACAAAGTGATCAAGGCCAGAAATTGGCCAAAATGTCATTTTACCTGTCGCTCCACCCACTACTGACATTTTGAAATAAAATTTCACTTGAAGCAACTTTTTCTAGCATACATATGCAGTGATTATAGACACTACTAGATGGTGGCCCAATTCTAAAGCATCGAGTATTCTAGTATTCTAGTGTCGGTGTGCAGCAGTGTTGGTGTGGCGGCGCTATCAGTGTTGTGCGGCGGTGTCGGTGTGCGGTGGTGTCGGTGTGTGGTGGTGTCGGTGTACAGCAGTGTCAGTATACAGAAGTATCAGTGTTGTCTGGTGGTGTCGGTGTGCGGCGGGGTCAGTGTGCAGTGGTGTCGGTGTACAGCACTATCAGTGTTGCGCGGCAATGTCGGTGTGCGGCGGTGTCGGTGTTCGGCAGTGTCGGTGTACAGCAGTGTGGGTGTACAGCAGTGTGGGTATACAGAAGTATCAGTGTTGAGCGGTGGTGTCTGTGTGTGGCGGTGTCAGTGTTCAGTCGCCAGGCGAGACTAATCAGCGGGGCAGAATGGAGCAGGACAGGATGGAGCCAGCAGTGCCGGTGTGCGGTGGTGTCAGTGTGAAGCGGTGTCAGTGTGAAGCAGTGTCTGCGGTGTGTGGCGGTGTCAGAGTTGTGCGGCGGTGGTGGTGTGTGGCAGTGTCGGTGTGCGGCAGTGTCAGTGTGCAGCGGTGTCAGTGTGAAGTAGTGTCTGTGGTGTGAAGCGGTGTCTGCGGTGTGCAGCGGTGTCTGCAGTGTGCAGCGGTGTCTGCGGTGTCAGTATTGTGCGGCAGTGTCTGTGTGCAGTGGTGTCGGTGTTCAGTGGCCGGACGCGACTAATCAGTGGGGGCAGAATGGAGTGAGGCAGCATGGAGCAAGCGAGGCAGGATGGAACCGGGGGGGGGCAGGATGGAGCCAGGGGTGCAGGATGGAGCCGACAGGGCATGGAGCCAGGGAGGCAGGATGGAGCCGGGGGGGCAGGACGGTGGCAGGGGGGGAGGGATGGAGCGAGCGGGGCGGAATGGAGCGAGTGGGGCAGGATGGAGCGGGCGGCACAAGATGGAGAAGGCGGGACAGGATGGAGCCAGTGGGGCAGGATGGAACCAGGGGGGCAGGATGGAGCCAGGGGGGCAGGATGGATGCGGGGGAGCTGGATGGAGGCGGAGGGGCAGGATCCCCCTCGCCCCCCTCTGTTTTCACCCGTCTTCTCCAGCTACAGAGTCACACTCTGTACAGCGGTCATGTGACAGAGCGGGCTGATGTGACGTCACACAGCCCGCCCTGTCACATGACCACTGTACAGAGTGCGACTCTGTAGCTGGAGAAGACGGGTGAGAACAGAGGGAGGCGAGGAGGGAGGTGAGGAGGGATGTGAGTGGACAGGCGAGGGGGGGCGGGCGAGGACAGAGTGGCGGGTACCAGTGCCGGGGGTCGCCATGGCTGGACGCGTGTATCCTGGTGATAGCGACACCTATGCATCACTGTCGCCGGATTACAGCTTGGCGCGAGTTTGGAATGCGTACACTGCGCTCATTGGTTGCCGTGGCTGGCAGCAACCAACGAGCGCTGGTGCGCGATTTCGGCCTCAGACGGAAGTGGCCACAAGGCAATTATATAGTAGATTGATTTGGGATGAAGAACCCATTTGTGGCACCCCAGGGGTTAATGTGCCACAGTAACAACACCAAGGGTTAACTCCCCACACAACCCACAACACTACACTAGCGCCTCCAGGCCAGAAGGGGGAGCTATAGCTGCTTCCATATATATTCTGGGTGGAGAGGAAGTGGCAGTTAGTTCAGTTCCTGTCCAGTTTCAGGCCGAGCCAGGGTCTGAGGAAAAGGAGAAGCAGAGGAACACACCCAGGACACAGAGTTACCCTAAACTCACCCCAGTGGAGCGCACAGAACGGATACCAGATCCAGTGCTGTGCCTGACACGAACAGCACAGTGAACACCGGATGAGTGAAGATCCCACATCTTCACTGTACCACAGCGAAGCAACACGGCAGGGTCAGGAACATAAAGATAAGACTCAAGTTGCCAAGCAAATTGGCACCCGTTAGGGGAGACAGGGCCGGCAGCCTAGCTAAAGCGGCAGCAGGGCCACACACACACAGTGAAGGAGTAGGAAGCCAAGGACCTGGACAGGGTGGGAAGCATCCCGGCCCCAGTACAGACTCCGTGGACAGTACTCTGCTGAATGTCATCAACAGTAAAGACTTGGAAAACTACAAAACCGTGAGTCTGTGTAATCCTTGCGCTTGAGCCCTACTCTCCCTCACAAACTGTTTCACCATTACTTCCCCGGAGACCAGGCTCTGCCCGTGGAGAGCCGTTACATCACAGGCTGCTATCCATCATCCCCGGAGGTTCTGCAGCAGTGGTAGTCACCCTGATCACATACCATGGGTGGCGCCATGACTTGATCTCCTGTAAATAACCCCCTTTACTTGTGGGCTCAGGACACTGTCCGGACCAAGACTGCCGAGATACCCCCCGTGATACCCCGGTCCAGTAGCGAGTGCCCCATCCCAGTGGGAATCACACATTCACTGGCACAATAGCAAACCCTTTTTCTCGAGTACTAGCCATTCACCTTTATAGAATGCGATTGGTTGCAGTCAGACTGCACCTCCAACCTCTGTGCCAGCATCTGTAATTGGTTGCCCTCACACTACCTGCTACCCTCAGCTATGTGCTTTATCTTATCTTGGTATCAAAACATAGGGACCTCACCTGTTTTTTTTATTTAACAAAATGATATGGGGTCCCCCCAATTTTTATACCCAACCAAGATAAAGCATACACCAGGAGACTCCTAATCGGGGCAATATAAGTGGTAATGACAGCTGTGATTTGTCAAAAAATCACTGCTGCCACAAAGCCCTGGAATAGTAATGGACACGTGTCCATGAGACCCCCCATTACTAATCGTGTAAATAGAGTGAAAAATAGGAACAATACAAAAACATTTACCTTTTGATGGTGCACGCTTTCCAAACACCAGCCAAGTGTCCAGTAATAATAAATGTAAAAAGAGAAAAACAGCACCAAAAAGTGTTGTCGACTTTTTTATTGTCCAAAGACTGCCCAGTGGCGTGGCAACGTTTCGGATGTTTAATCCCTTCTCAAGCAGTGTGTCTGACCAAGTTACAGAGTTTTAAAGGGTGCACATGTGATTTACAATAAACTTTCAATTTACAAATAATTCATAAATCAGCAAAAATATGTTTAAAGGAATCCTGTCACCTCCTAGAAGACACCTAACCAATTCAATACATGTCCTTGCACCTTCCTATCTACTATATAATTGCCGTAGGCATTTTCGTGTTGGACCCCGAAAACGTGCCGTGGATATGTCACTATTGTGACGTCATCACGGCGAAGCATTGGCCGCGTAGCGGCCAATGCGAGGCGTCAGCTGCGCGAGCAATGGCCGCGAGGCCATTGCGAGACGCTAGCTTTAGTGCGAGCAATGGCCGCGAAGCGGCCATTGCGAGTCGCTGGCCGAAAATAGAACCAGAGGCTCGGCCAGAAAGCTAGCGATTTCCCGGTCAGGTAGCGACTCGCTAGCCTCAGCGGGAACTCGCTAGCTTTGTGGCCAAGCCTCGCGAGTCGCTACCACAGTATATCTCACTATACCTTCTAAGGGGATCATCATCATCATCATCATCATCATCATCATCATCATCATCATCATCATCCTACTACTACTACTACTGGCCGCACAGACCCCTCAATGGCCGCACAGACCCCCCCCCCCCCTCAATGGCCGCACAGACCCCCCCCCCTCAATGGCCGCACAGACCCCCCCCTCCCCCCTCAATGGCCGCACAGACCCCCCCCCTCAATGGCCGCACAGACCCCCCCCCCTCAATGGCCGCACAGACCCCCCCCCTCAATGGCCGCACAGACCCCCCCCTCCCCCCTCAATGGCCGCACAGCCCCCCCCCCCTCAATGTCCCAAAGTCAGCTGTGACCGCCTGGCCCTTGGACACTGGCTGCCATGCACACATCAGCTGGTAGGCTCCCATCACTTACCCACTGAGGACGGATCACTTCCAGCACCTCTTCACATGGCAGTGCTCTGAACTTCTGAATCCTCCTCTCCTCACTCAGACACCTGGCAGGTTCCAGCCTACTCACTCCCAGCTGCAACCCAGTGAGTCAATCAGCACATCACTCACACACAGACCTGACATGTGATTAACCCCCTGTGCACCATTCAGGTTTAGCCCAGCAAAGCACTCCAAAAAGTATTGAACACACCCCAATAAGTATTGAACGCGCCCCAAAAAGTATTGAACGCACCCCAATAAGTATTGAACACACCCCAATAAGTATTGAACGCGTCACAATAAGTATTGAACGCGCCCCAAAAAGTATTGAACACACCCCAATAAGTATTGAACGCGCCCCAAAAAGGATTGAACGCGCCCCAAAAAGTATTGAACACACCCCAATAAGTATTGAACGCCCCCCAAAAAGTATTGAACACGCCCCAAAAAGCATTGAACGCGCCCCAAAAAGCATTGAACGCGCCCCAATAAGTATTGAACGCACCCCAAAAAGCATTGAACGCGCCCCAATAAGTATTGGACCCCCCCAAAAAGTATACTACCACTGGGGCTGTATATACCTCTGGGGCTACTGGATACTACCACTGGGGCTGTATATACTTCTGGGGCTGCTGGATACTGCCACTGAGGCTGTATATACCTCTGGGGCTGCTGTATATACTTCTGGGGCTGCTGGATACTACCACTGGGGCTGTATATACCTCTATGGCTACTGTATACTACCACTGGGCTGTATATACACCTCTGGGGCTACTGGATACTACCACTGGGGCTGTATATACCTGTGGGGCTGCTGGATACTACCACTGGGGCTGTATATACCTCTGGGGCTGCTGGATACTACCACTGGGGCTGTATATACCTCTGGGGCTACTGGATACTACCACTGGGGCTGTATATACCTCTATGGCTACTGTATACTACCACTGGGGCTGTATATACCTCTGGGGCTACTGGATACTACCACTGGGGCTGTATATACTTCTGGGGCTGCTGGATACTGCCACTGGGGCTGTATATACCTCTGGGGCTGCTGGATACTACCACTGGGGCTGTATATACCACTGGGGAGGCTGCTGTATACCACACTGCTGGGGGCTGTATACCTGTGCTGGGGTCCACCCTCGGCTTATACACGAGTCAATAGGTTTTCCCAGATTTTGGGGGCAAAAGTAGGGGGGTCGGCTTATACACGGGTCGGCTTATACACGAGTATATACGGTATTATCTCGAGGAAATTTTCCCTCTTATGCTAGGGTCACACTTGCAGATTTTCCATGCTTTTTTTGAGACCTGCGTTTTTAAAATGCATGTAAAAACGCACCCATAGGCCCCCATGCAAGAAACGCATGCCTTAATAGCAAAAACGCATGCCTTAATAGCAAAAACGCATGCCTAAAGTGCAATGTGTGTTTGCACTTATGTGAGGAGCTGCCTTGAAAAACACATGCAAAAACGCATGGTACATTAGTACCATTTAGTACCATGCAAAAATGCATGCGTTTTCCATAGGGGCCCATGTTAAAAAACGCATGCGTTTTTAAAACAGCACCAAAAGAAAGTTCATGAACTTTTCTTGGGTGCTGATTCAAAAATGCATGTAAAAACGCATGGGTGGCTTAAGGCACCTAAAAAAAAACGCATGGAGAAATGAAATACGGTAAGCATGCAGAAATGCATGCTTATTTTTAAAGCACTTAAAAAACTCATACCAAGTGTGACCCTAGCCTTATTTTTACTTTTAATTTATTTTTTTCATTTTTTGTGTGCTTTTGTGGACTATGGATAACAATACATTTGAGCCTGCGTTTTTCTTATACTAATGAGGATGAGGAGAGGATTTTCATGGAGGTGAAGGTTGATGCGTTTTTTTTAAGCACCCCATGCTTGTATGATCTAACATTTAAATATGAAAATAAGTTTAAAAAATCTTTAACTCTACATTTGCACCTCATTACCTTAAGTGAATATTATAGAGTTAAGAAAATACCACATGGGCTCCATTCAAACATCCGCCCTAATCCAATGGCAAATGATCCAGCTTTTTGTATTAAATTTGGGATGATTTCCAACAAATATAGTATGGATGTGATGCTTCTCAATATTGAATATCTGCAGCAGGAGCTAAAGAGACAGGGGTCTGAGTTACCTCCATTGGAAGTGGACATTAGATCTCTGATTAAGGAAGAGGATTTGGAATAGTTTTAAGGACTCTTTGGATGCAAAATTGTTGAAATTGCGTTTGGAGTTGGAGGATGTAAAACGGCGCAAATTTAATTGGGAAATGGATGACTACAAAAATGGAAACATTTACAATTGGCAAAGGGATAATTTAGGAAATTGGAAGAAGAAAGGTTATTCGCCTAAGGGACATATTTTGTTTAATGTTGAACATAAAACTTCATGTATTAATCATTCTATTTCTAGACCCAGAAAACCCACCGAAAGACAAAACCGAAGTCCGGGAAAAAAGGGGAGGAAGGAACACCGGAGACCGCAAAAAAGAGAAAAAAGGGGAAAGTCTGCAGCGGAAAAACAGATCATGACAAGGAGCAAGGATCAGATTTAATTGTAAATATTTCAAGTAGAATTCTTACTAATGATCATGTATCAGTTCTAATAAGGGTTTGTCTTTTGAATTAAACTCACATGTCAATTGGTTTCAGCTTGTATTTGACTTGCAACATTTTTTCAGATTAATAAGGTTAAAAGAACACTTTTGCAGCAAACCTACAGTTGATATAATATATACTAGTGCGTTGAATTTGAAACAGGTTGCCTTGAGGAAAAAAAGTAGTTTTTTGCCAGCCCGTAATTCACATGTAGTGGAAGCCTTTATTTCAGCTGTGAATACGGATATAGGTAAATTAAAAACTAATTTTGATAAACCTATTGACCATCCAAATATGACAAAACGTGTAATGGAGGCTCTGCATGATTTGGCTAGCGATGACAATATAATAATAATAAAAAGCGCCGACAAGGGTGGTTCGGTTGTCTTGATGGATAAAGAGAAATACATTAAAGAAATTAGCAGGCAGGTGAAAGACCCAGAGGTCTATGAGAGACTAACTAGTGATCCTAAGTATGACATTGCTATGGATATTAAACAGATTTTGGATATTGCCTTAGAGAAATATATAATTGATCAGGACGTTTATGATTTTTTGAATGTGAAACATTGGGTTACTCCGGTGATCTATATTCTCCCTAAAGTACATAAGTCTCTCATAGATACTCCGGGTATACCAATTGTCTCTGGTTGTGACTCTATTTTGTCCAATATAGGAGTATATTTAGACAAGATTTTGAATCCAATAGCAAAACGTGCAGAGTCTTATGTGAAAGATACCACAGATTTTCTGAGAAAAATTGAGGAAATGAGTATAGTGGGTGAGGTCATTTTAGCTTTATTTGATGTGGTTTCCCTATATACCTCCATTGCTCATGAGAGGGGTTTAGATGCTGTGAGAAGGAAACTGTTGAGTGAAAATCTCTCTGAAGAGGCTAGAGAGTTCATTCTCCAGTTACTACAATTGGTACTTACTAAAAATTATTTCCATTTTGGTGATGATTTTTTCATGCAACTACGCAGGACCGCTATGGGCGCAAATATGGCACCCACGTACACGAATATTGTGATGTGTGTTCTGGAGGAGGACTTCGTCTATGTGTCCCACCATTTCAGCTATGTGGCTGCGTGGTGGAGATACATAGACGATGTCTTCCTCATCTGGACTGGTATTGAAGTAGTTCTTTTGGAGTTTCACTGTTTTTTGAACACCATTGACGAGACAATTAAATTTACCCTTGTGCACTCGGAAATGGAGATTCAATTTCTTGATGTAAATGTCAAGCATGTAGCTGACAAATTAGCTACACAATTGTACAGACAACAGACAAAAATGACCTGCTTCATTTTAACAGTCAACACCCTAGAAAGACACTAGAAGGCATTCCCTTGAGCCAAATGATGAGGGTGAAAAGAATTGAAAGCAATGAAGAGTTTTTAAAAAATTCCCTGACAACAGTGATGGAAACATTTACGGACAGGAGTTATCCCAAATGCCAATTGAGACAACAAAAAAAGAAGGTAGATGGGTTTGACAGGAATGAGTTATTGCATAAGAAAAAAAGCCAGAAAGAACTGGAATGTATTCCGTTGGTTACCATGTACTGTGAGGAAAGCACTGAAATTGTGTCCATAATAAAAAAAACATTGGTGTATGCTTGGTAAATGTTTGCCACAGGTTAAAGAATTTTGTAATCCTCCACTGTTCCCCTACAAACACAATCGAACAATTGGGTCAACTTTGGTTAAAGCAGACATAGGATCTTTTAAAAAATCTGTGCAGACTTCATTAACTGGGAGTAACAGAAAAGGGTGCTTTCCTTGTCTGTCTTGTATAAACTTTTGCCTTATGCTAAAGGGATCAACATTTTCTCATCCGACTAAGAATGAATGTTTTCAGATAAAGCACTTTCTGACATGTGATTAAGATCGTGTGATCTATCTTTTACAATGTCCCTGTTTCTTATGGTATGTCGGTGAGACTACATGTGATTTCAAGACAAGGATAAATCTTCACCGGCATACCATAAGGAAGAAACGTATGGACCTGCCAGTCTCCAAACATTTTGTTGAGAATGCACATACAGAGAAACAACTTCACTACCGTATTATTGATACCGTACCCGCTATGAGGAGGGGTGGGGACCGTGTTTGTTTATTAAAAAGGAAGGAGCTCGAGTGGATCATGAAATTGAATACATTGAGACCACATGGTCTCAATGTAGATTTTAAGACTAATAAACTTTTATAATTTTCGGATTGTATAGTGGATTTCTGAACCTTGGTTAACCTCATTGGTATTTAGAGTCTATATAAAAAAGACAAAAAGTCTAATGAATATGTTTGCTTTATTCTTAACTAATGTTTTGTCTCTCTTTTTAGTTTTTATACAGATTTTAGGCCTCTGGGAGAATATACACTCTCATTGGTTGAATTGATTATTTTTATACATAAAATTATTTAAAAAGTTTCTTCTTCACTGCGCATTATTGGTGGCTTTAATATTAATGCATCATGGTCACAATGTTTTGTAACATACCGTATATACTCGTGTATAAGCCGAGTTTTTCAGCCCAAAAATTGGGCTGAAAAGTCCCCCCCTCGGCTTATACACGAGTCACTATACAGGGGTGAGTGGGGTGGGGGCTGTGTCAGGCTGGGGAGGCAGGAGGAGGCGGGGGGAGGCTGCTGTATGAGCGGCCCCGTCACGTGGGGCCGCTCATTACATATGCACTGCATCCCCCTGTCAATCAGCGCCAGGGGGAGCAGTGCATATAGGTAGATAATGCCCCACATAAATGCTGGCACACGTCCCCCCCTGTTGTAAGGCATTCCCGTCCTCTGTGCTCCGTTCCCCGGCTGTATCATGTGACCGGCCGGGTCGCAGAAGCGATGACGTCATCGCTTCTGCGACGCGCGGGGACCCTGGATGCAGCCGTGGAGCGGAGCACAGAGGACAGGATCGCGGAGGACCGGAGCACAGAGGACCGGCGCCGGGGTGCTGCTGAAGACCAGGGATGGTAAGTAATCAGCAGGGGGGGGCCTTACAACAGGGGGGACGTGTGCCAGCATTTGTGTGGGGCTGCTGTATATAGGGGCTGCAATACCACTGGGGCTGCAATACCACTGGGGCTGCTGTATATAGGAGCTGCTGTATACACCACTGGGGCTGCAATACCACTGGGGCTTCTGTATATAGGGGCTGTATACACCACTGGGGCTGCTGTATATAGGGGCTGTATACACCACTGGGGCTGCAATACCACTGGGGCTGCTGTATATAGGGGTTGTATACACCACTGGGGCTGCAATACCACTGGGGCTGCTGTATATAGGGGCTGCTGTATACACCACTGGGGCTGCAATACCACTGGGGCTGCTGTATATAGGGGCTGCTGTATACACCACTGGGGCTGCAATACCACTGGGGCTGCTGTATATAGGGGCTGCTGTATACACCACTGGGGCTGCAATACCACTGGGGCTGCTGTATACAGGGGCTGTATACACCACTGGGGCTGCAATACCACTGGGGCTGCTGTATATAGGGGCTGCTGTATACACCACTGGGGCTGCAATACCACTGGGGCTGCTGTATATAGGGGCTGCAATACCACTGGGGCTGCAATACCACTGGGGCTGCTGTATATAGGGGCTGCTGTATACACCACTGGGGCTGGAATACCACTGGGGCTGCTGTATATAGGGGCTGCTGTATACACCACTGGGGCTGCAATACCACTGGGGCTGCTGTATACAGGGGCTGTATACACCACTGGGGCTGCAATACCACTGGGGCTGCTGTATATAGGGGCTGCTGTATACACCACTGGGGCTGCAATACCACTGGGGCTGCTGTATATAGGGGCTGCAATACCACTGGGGCTGCAATACCACTGGGGCTGCTGTATATAGGGGCTGCTGTATACACCACTGGGGCTGCAATACCACTGGGGCTGCTGTATATAGGGGTTGCAATACCACTGGGGCTGCTGTATATAGGGGCTGCAATACCACTGGGGCTGCTGTATATAAGGGCTGCTGTATACACCACTGGGGCTGCTGTATATAGGGGCTGCAATACCACCGGGGCTGCTGTATATACCACGGGGGGCTGCTGTATATACCAATGGGGCTGCTGTATATACCACTGTGGCTGCTGTATATACCACTGGGAGCTGCTGTATATACCACTGGGGGCTGCTGTATATCATACTGCTGGGGCCTGTATACCACTGCTGGGGGCTGTATACCTGTGCTGGGGTCCACCCTCGGCTTATACGCGAGTCAATAGATTTTCCCAGGTTTTGGGGGCAAAAGTAGGGGGGTCGGCTTATACACGGGTCGGCTTATACACGAGTATATACGGTATATTAAAATTAAATTAAAAATGTTTTTAAAAAATTCCTACTAGAGTAGGTATGTACTTTATTCAAGCATAAAGAGGGGTGTACTGTGATTGGAAAGCGTTAATAGAGTGGTATGTATGTGCCACGGGTGCATGGGATCAGGGGGTTAAAATCCTTTGCAGTTTAAAAATGGACATGGAGACGGGGTGCCCTGCTACGCAAGGTAGAGTTCCCTTGATCTAGTGACACATCTATTAGACGTGGTTCCTTACCCTCTTATATTGAAGCTCATATAATGTAGTTCCCCTGAGTACAGCATTGAATTTGTCACATGTCTAATAGGTAAATTATGGTGATACCCCCTATTCTAATTTCATATGAGGGTGATAATCTAATCTTTTAATTTACATTTAGTGTTTTGTAAGATTTAAAAAAAATTGCAAAAAATTGCTTGTGATTGGAATTATTAATGATTTTGAATTCCTGTGGCCATTGATACTGTAATTGTACATTCACAATCTTTCAGAACGGTTTATAATTCTAATTTTATAGCCATAAAGTTCATTTATATACTGTTCCATGGTAATAACTCATAATAAACCGCCCCGTGTTTGTTCTTATCACTACTGCGCAGCCTTGGACTTCATAGGAACAATCGGTAATCTAGTTCTTTAGTTCAGGCATGCGCATAGCAGAGATGGACGTGTGAGAGGCGATACCGCTTGTGTCCGAGCGCTACTGCGCAGCCACAGAAGTACAAGACATTATGGGAAATGTAGTTTCCCTCTACAGATATGCACAGTGAGGAATGAGAGATACAAGGATTCAGCGGCGTCCATTATTATATGAATGTGAGTGTTCTTATTCCAACTTAAGGATGCTCACCTATTTATTTATTAACATACGTAATGTATATGGCACTTTATTGCTCTCACTATAAGGGTTATCAATTTGTATGTACTATGTTCATATCTGTTGTCCTATATGCACTTTCATACACTAAGCACTTTATAAGTATGTTAAACATAATATTTTTGCTGATTTATGAATTATTTGTTTGGCACCCTGCCCTTGCAGGTAGCCACAGAACCACCTGGTGCATGGAGGGGTTTCCACAACAGGTATCCGCACACACAACACCTTCCACCCCAGCCCTGTAGGGGGAGCTCCACTTGCTGCCTTCAGGCAAGATCCCCTATAAATATCGGTGCTGGGGGCGGACTTAGTTAGTTCAGTACGGAGCAGTACTGAGAAAGACGACCTGGTGTTGGAGCCACGCTAGGCCCGAGCCAGAACACCACCTTAGTGTGAGGAAACTGATAGTAAGGGTCGAAGGCAAGGCGAGGAAGTAGTGAAGACGGAAGCAAATTGGGGACAGAGGAGCCATACCGATTCACCCCAGGACACAACCCGGACACCGGAGTCCGAGTCTGCAGGAGAGCATCCAGCCCAGCAGAAACACCTGTACACCGTGGAGACTCCAGTTTCTTGGACACCTGTAGTGCAACCATCCAGAGAGCCAGGGGCCGCAGGAGAAGTAATAGCGTTAGTCCACACAAAAGTTCTCAACACCACAATACGGGTGAGAGAAAGACACAGTAGAGGCCAGGCCTAGTTCTACATGGGTCAGGGCTTCACCACGGGAAAAGAGACAAGGAGGCCTTACAACCTACTCATTGTGGAAACCCCGAAGTGCCTCCTGACCACCTAGAGTATAACCTGGACAGTGCCTGATAGAACAACAGTAAAGGTACGGAAACTACTCCTTGCGTGTATGTGAGTCATTCCAGCCTGAATCCCGTACGGCCAAGAGACTGTGGCAGCAGCCAGTTTATTGAACCATCTCTCTGTGCAAACCCTATAACTGTATTGCTGCCCTGGGGACCCCGCTCCTCCTGCTTGAAGCTACAACATGTGGCTGCCTACCCACTGTCCCCAGAGGTCTGCCGGCAGCGCTGGTGCCTTCACCAGAGTCTGCAGGTGGCATCACGAGACTTTATTCTTTTATTTTTATTTTCCATTTTTAAGCGACCACCAGTGCCATGGGCCTAGGCAGGCCACCAGTGACATCCTCTTACAGAAATCGCCCGGGTACCGAGTCCCTACAGCCTTGGGGCGGGTCATTTGTAAATTGAAAGATTATTGTAAATCACATGTGCACCCTTTAAAACTCTGTAACTTGGTCAGACTCACTGCTTGAGAAGGGATTACACATCCGAAACGTTGCCAAGCCACTGGGCCAGTCTTTGGACAATAAAAAAGTCCACAACACTTTTTGGTGCTGTTTTTCTCTTTCTACATTTAATCGTGTAAATAAATAGAAAAAAAAGAGTATAATCGTTTATAAAAAGAAAAACACTCTCTTTCTCCAATTTATTAACCCTCAAAACATCCCTGCATGTTCAAAGTAATCCTCAGACACGATATTCTACAAAAATCCCGGCTCTGCTACATCCTTAGTTTGCACTGCGTGGTCAAATTAAAAAATGTGACTGATAGCTGCAATCTCAGAAACACGCTGTTGCAGCCACAGCTGTGAGAGCAGTGACATTAGTGAGTTCACTTGAGGTCATAGCTGACACTTCCAAAGGTACCCCAACTGTCACTTCGGTGGAACATATTGAACCCAGTGAAGTCACCTCAGATGAATTCATTGAATTTAATTCTATAATCCAGCATTGAGTTCAATGGTGCTAGATTAGCTGGCACACATTGAAGTTCATAATATGGCACCATAGAATTTAATGCTGGATTACTGGAATGCACACACATTCTGGTAATACATGATTGAGTTCAGTGAGTTCACTGAACGTGAGTTCACTGAATTTATTGAGAAAATTCCGCACCAAATTTGCATCACCGGGCATCTGTGGCTGTTATTTTTATTCTTGGAAGGGCCCAGCCTGGAAATGGACTCAATAACCCTGGGCCTAATCCTGCCAAGAATACCAGCCCCCTGCTGTCTGCTTTATCTTGGTGTCACAATGTAGTGGAAATGCTGGTGAGGGAACGGCAGTTACAGGCAGGGTGACCAGGGAAGACTAATCTGTCCCTAGACTTGGAACCCTGAATAGCCCTGACCCGGAAGGAATCTGACACGCCCCTCAAGGGCCTTAGGATACTCGGAACTGGGCTTTCTTGAGGCTTCTTCACGAATATCACAGGGACAGAGACCCAACTCCTTGACCCTGGTGGTGTCACTAAAATTTCAGTGTGGGTGGCTCACTCTCTTAGGGATAGGGACCTGGCGTGGAGAATTCATTCTCGGCAAGGATGACTGGATTTGGGAATACTTGTTAATTTATACATGACACCACCCAAAGGTTGGGGCTATAGATGGCTACCGCTGCTTGACAGTCTTCCTAGGGGCCAATTGTTGGGAGGCAGCAATGTTCTTAAGCCCTCTAGACAGTATGATAATTATTCGGGATAATTTTTGTATGTTGCTGTCTACATTTTACGCAGGAACAATAGTTTTTAGAAGAGGCATAGAGAACAGATGATAATACTTAGTATATGTGTGTTAAATCTTCAGATTCTAATCCCATTGTTTTCTAAAATAGTTTTTTTTCTTGTTATGGCGCTGGCTCCAGGTGGGGGATGGACTTGTTTTCAGATTCAGATAGAAAACCTCAGCTCAGAGTGTCCCTCCCCCCATCTTAGGAATGTAAGACTCAGAGGAAGGTTTGCCCATCAGAACTTCCTGTGGCAGCCATCTTGTATATATATCTTTACTCTGATATCTTCTGATTCCCTCATGCGGAGGGGGGATGGAGACATATATGGAGAAATATATGGGGTTTTTGGTTAAGCATCATACAGTTATAGTTTATAAATATAGCGCCAATGGAGACATTTATAACAGAATTTAAATGTTTTTTTTGGCTAAGCATAAAACAGTCATAATTTATAGCTATCAATATAATTAGTAGAGAATTGTAATAAGAATTTGGTTGAATAAGTTTTTCTGATTTTTGAAGCTAATACGATTTAGAAAATATAAATAGAAAATGATTTTTGATTGTATATAAGATCCTTATATAGAAGTTATTTCACATGAACCATAAGTGTATGATTTAGAATTGATGATTTGTTTTTCACGAACTCAAAGAATGTAATGTTTCTGTATATATATATCTCTTCCTCTTCTCTTAGGGATGATTGTTTTTCATTTATTGGTAAGTCAAGAACTGATACCATATTCTTTTTATATCTTTTCCTTGAAAGATGGTGTGTATACGTAATATTAGATGATAAGATGCTCAAGGGGGGGTGACCTATATTCTTAAGGTTATAAGGTTATAAGTAAAATTTTGTGATTTGGTTTTGTGTTGCAGGGTATTATTATGTCATAGATAGTTATGAAAATTGTACAAATTTTTATGAGATTATGGTTGAAAATATTGTTCAGGTAATAGATTCCCCGAGATAGGTTTTTTTCTTATGTTTTGACACTTATAAAGGGCTTGTCTAACATGTATTTTTGAGCTTTCTCTCCCCCTTTAACATGCAGCTACTGTGGACCGAAGTCGCTTCCCACAGCCTGGAGATGGAGTGATGGTCAGAAGAAACATCAGAAATTCTGCGGATGACTGAGACAGCTGAAGAGCTCAAATGGCCGCCCAACTAGATCCAAGATCTACACTACAAGGCAGACGAGCCCAGGAGAACTACTGAATGTCTCTTACTACAGACACCGGCCTATATGCGATGGATATAAACATCCCAAGGGACACTGACCGCTTAGGACACCTTTATTTTTTGAATATCAAGGACTGACTTATTTTAGATAAGACTGAAGCAACATTGACTTGGTACAAGGCCATGTCCTCCTGAATTAGACCATAGTGAGGACCGACTTATGGAGAATGTCAAATATAATGACTAACAGTTGAGTGATAATTATGACCGGTATTTGATTGCGGCATTCATATAGTTTCCTTGTTTGTCGTGGTTTGTGAGTGTTTGTGTCTATCCGATGGTGTAATGGGCAGACCCTTGTGGGGAATCCGGTGAAGTGGTGTAGGAAGACCGGCTCCGTCAACTAGGGGAGGAGAATGTACCTGAGTAGGTCTGTGTGCATGCACTTTGGTTGGAGCATTCACTCTTTGCCACGGGAGAAGGGAACTGTGGGAGCAGCATTCATTTTTATTATGTTTAGAACCTATTTTAGTAAATATAATCTCCATATTTTTGTGTGTATAACTTTTACTATGTATTTCAGTAGTATTAAATAGAGAGGTGAGATATCATCTTAGATAACAGTTTAGGGTGCGGCAAGACCAGTTACAAAGGCGTTATGATTGTCATTACGGTTAGACGTTATGGTTGTCTCCATATTGGTGAAGACTCCTTTCCCACTTTTCTTTACCTCTCCCCCTCTGTCACCTAGGGCAAGGATTTTGGGTACGATTTTAAATGTCTCCAAATGGGGGAATGTTATGGCAAATAAATAGTTAATAATTTATTTGAATAATTGAAGCCATTTCAGAACCCTTCCAAAAACATTGTTATGTGATCCTTGCACTTTCCTCTAGAATTTTCTGTGTTTCTGATTTTGTATAAATGTTTTGATTTAGAGGTAGCCGTATAGAAGCTCTTATCAGATTGTTCTGAATGTCCTGTACGGCTTCAAGGCTAGGGTAAGCTAACTAACACACAGAATAAAATGTATATTCAGCATAAAATGATGCAATTACCTAGAACCACCCTTAAGAAATGCCCCTTTAATGATGAGTATAAAACAGCTAACCCCTCCTTTAATAAAAGGTCTTTGTCATTAAGCTCTACATTGAGACAAAACTGTGTCAGCGTGGATTCTTTATTCGGTGATGACGTGCACGCACCTATAGACAAAGCATCCAATTTGGCGGCAGACAATTAAGACGACAGCCTCACCCGAAAGGTGTGGGGGGCATCCATTACATCTACAAGGTGAGGGACATATGTACCAGGATGAGGGTGTATGTACCAGGATGAGGGGGCTATGTACCAGAAAGAGGGGGCTATGTACAAGGATGAGGGCATGTACCAGGATGGGGGGCATGCACCAGGATGAGGCGCCAAGTACAAGGATTGGAGGCCATGTACCAGCATAAACGGGCTATATACAAGGATGGGAGGGCCATATACCAGGATGGGGGAAAATATGTACAAGGATTGGAGGCCATGTACCAGGATGAGGGGGGCTATATAAAAGGATGGAGGGGACATGTACAAGGATGAGGGTCCATGTACAAGGTAAGGGAAATATATACAAGGAGGGGGGCCATGTACCAGGATGAGGGACATATATACCAAAATGGAGGACATATATACCAGGATGACGGACATATACAGTAGGCAGAGGACATATATACTAATTGTAAGACGGACACTGGCATTATAAGATGGACCCCATTTATCACTCAAAAAAAATTTTCTCTTTTCCTTCACCAAATTTGGGGTGCATTTTATAATCTGGTGCACCTTATAAAGTGAAAAATACAGTATTCTTATACATTATGGTTGTATAATTTCATGGTTTTACTTCATCCTGTCATATCTACTACCACTAAATAATAATATATTAATAATATTTATTCACTTATATAGCACTATTAATTCCATAGTGTTTTACTTACTTCAGCATCACTGTTCCCATCGAGGCTCAAAAACTAAACATCCTATCAGTATGTCTTTGGAGTGTGGGAGGAAATCAGAAAACCCGGAAGAAAACCCACACAAACACGTGGAGAACATACAAACTCTTTGCAGATGTTGTCCTTGGTGGGATTTAGGCTACATTCAGACTGTGCGTTTTTTAATCTGTCTTTTTTTGCACTGCACTGCAGAAAATCATATCACTCAAATGACATCCCAGCAAACTCTATGGGTTTTCATTTTTGCCATTCACACAGGGCACTTTAAAAGTGATGCGTTTTTTCACTTTTGGAGGGCTCCGTTTTAGAAAAGGGTCTTTCAATTTGTCTGGCATTTTTCTGAACCGCTGTTCCCATAGGAGCCATTATCTATGGGTCAAAAAAACACACCACCCAAAAACATATTGGAAGTGGATTATCTGTTTTTGGGTGCATTTTTTTTTTAAAGCTCCTTTTTTGCAGCTAAACGTGCGGCAGAACAGAAGAGAAAAAAAACACACAGTCTGATTGTAGCCTTAAACCCAGGATCCAAGTGCTACAATGCTAACCACTGAGCCCACTCAACAGCCTCATTCTTAAAAGGAACCGGTCACCTGGATATAGCCCTCTCTCCTATCACTACCTGTCCATGCACCTTCCTAGCTTATCCCTAACCATCCCTCTCTGAGCTAATCGGGCCCTATAACGATTTAGAAAAATGAGTTAGAACTTACATATGTTCTCCATCTAGGAGATTGGAAATGCGGGCTTTGGGCTCCATGATTCCATCCTCGCGGTGTCCAAGCACTCCCCACTGGGCATCATCCCTCCTGCTGCTTTGCCGCCTCCTTTTGGAATCTCCCGCTCTCTCTACCAATGTAATGCCTGGGCCAGAACATCATATCCAGCCCAGTGCATTATGGGCCTAATCACGTGATCGGCCCGGCTTCAATATGCGCATTGCATATTGATTAGACCCATAATGCATCAGGCCAATCACGTGATCAGGCCCGTAATGCATCCTTATAGGGCCCCTTTAGATCAGAGAGGGATGGTTAGGGAACAGCTAGGAAGGTGCAGGGACAGCTAGTGATAGGAGAGAGGGCTAGATCCAGGTGACACGTTCCCTTTAAGTAGAAGACAGGAAGGTTTATCAGCTTGTGTCATTACACAGTGTGTCAATGTGTGTGTGGTCATTACAGTGTTTAACACCTGGGATCCCTATGATTTTTTAGCAAGCAAAATAATTCACAAGACAGAAAAAATATCAAACTGTACTATTTCTTTTATTATTATTATTATTATTATTATTATTAATTTATATAGCGCCATTATATTCCATGGCGCTTTACATGTTAAAAAGGGCAGACTAGGACAAGTAACATAGTAGCAATACAAGTAGCAATAAATGTTGACAATTCAGTTGTACAGAAACAAGAGGGGAGAAATCCTGTGCGCGAAGGCTCACAGTCTACGAGGGGCGGGTGGGGATACAGTGGGAGGGGGAATTTCCAGTCGTGAGGTGGTGTGGTGGACCGGGTCTTATTGCAGGTGGTAGGCTTGGCGGAACAGGTGGGTCTTCAGGCTTCTTTTGAAGGTTCCCAGGGTAGGAGAATGTCTGATGTGTTGGGGCAGTGAGTTCCAGAGTCTGGGTGAAGCACGGGAGAAATCCTGTATACGGTTGTGCGAAGAGGAGATGAGGGGGGAGTAGAGGAGAAGCTCTTGGGAGGATCGCAGGTTGCGTGAGGGTAGGTAACGGGAGACCATGTCAGAGATGTATGGAGGGGACAGGTTGTGAATGGCTTTGTATGTCATGGTTAATGTTTTAAACCGGGATCTCTGGGAAGCAGGGAGCCAATGAAGGGCTTGGCAGAGGGGGGAGACAGGGGAGTAGCGGGGAGACAGATGAATTAGGCGGGCAGCGGAGTTCAAGATAGATTAGAGAGGTGCAAGGGAGGTATTAGGGAGACCGGTGAGCAGGAGGTTGCAGTAAAGTAGGCGGGAGATGATGAGAGCGTAAATAAGGGTTTTAGCAGTGTCGTGGTCAAGGAAAATGCGGATCCTATAGATGTTTTTGAGCTGAAGTCGGCAGGAGGTGGCGAGGGCCTGGATGTGGGGCTTGAAGGAGAGGGAAGAGTCAAGGATAACCCCGAGGCACTTGGCATGGGGGACTGGAGAGAGAGAGCAGTCGTTGACGACAATGGATAGGTCAGGTAGTGAGGGGGAGCATCTTGGGGGGAAGACTATAAACTCGGTTTTGTCCATGTTCAGCTTAAGGAAGCGAGCAGAGAAGAAGGATGAGATGGCGGACAGGCAGTGTGGAATTTTGGATAGAAGGGAGGCGATGTCAGGACCAGACAGGTAGATTTGGGTGTCGTCGGCGTAGAGGTGATATTGGAGGCCATGGGACTTAATGAGTTCACCTAGGCCGAGAGTGTAGATTGAGAACAGTAATGGTCCAAGAACTGAGCCCTGGGGGACCCCGACAGATAGGGGGTAGGGCGAGGAGGATGTGTGGGAGTGGGTGACGCTGAAGGTGCTGTCCGTTAAGTATGAGGAGATCCAAGAGAGGGCAAGGTCCATGATGCCAAGAGATTCCAGGATCTGTAGTAGAAGGGAGTGGTCAACAGTGTCGAAGGTGGCTGACAGGTCGAGGAGGAGGAGAACAGAGTAGTGGCGCTTGCTTTTGGCAGTCAGTAGGTCATTTGTGACTTTGGTCAGGGCTGTTTCAGTGGAGTGGAGGGGTCAGAAGCCAGATTGCAGGCGGTCAAAGAGGGAGCAGGAGGAGAGGTGAGAGGACAGCTCAGAGTGGACATGCTGTTCAAGTAGTTTAGAAGCGAAAGGGAGGAGAGATATGGGGCGGTAGTTGGAGACAGTTGTGGGATCGAGGGAGGGTTTTTTGAGGATGGGTGTGATCAAGGCGTGTTTGAAGGCTGAGGGGAAGGTGCCAGTGGTAAGTGATAGGTTGAAAAGATGAGTTAGGGCTGGGATGATAACGGAGGTGAGGTTGGGAATGAGGTGGGATGGGAGTGGGTCGTGGGCGCTGGTGGTGAGGTGTGATTTTGACAGGAGGGAGGAGAGCTGGTCTTCAGTTATAGGGGGGAAGCAGTTGATGGAAGTAGAGGGCAGTATAGGTGAAAGGGGAGGCTGTGGGGACAGTGGATCAAAGCTGTCTCTGATTCTGTCAATCTTTTCTTTGAACAAGGAGGCAAAGTCTTCTGCAGAGATAAGGGGAGAGGGAGGGGGAGCAGGCGGGCGGAGTAAGGAATTGAAGGTTTTGAAAAGTTGCTTGGGATTGTGGGACAGGTAGGTTATTAGGGATAAGAAGAAGGTTTGTTTGGCGGTGGCAAGTGCAGTCTTGAAGGCGATGAGGGACTGTTTGAACAGTGCAAAATGCTCAGTGGAAGGTGATTTTTTCCATCGCTTCTCGGCGACCCTGGATGCCCATCTCAGGTCTTTAGTGAGGGTGGTGTGCCAGGGTTGCCTATTAGTGCGTGGAGCGTGGTGTGTGAGGGGGGCTGCTAGGTCGAGTACCTTGGTTAATGTGGTGTTGTAGAGGGTGGTGGCAGTGTCTGTGTCACGTATAGATGTTATGTTGGCGAGAGGGAGAAGCGATTCTGAGAGTGAGTGTAGATCAATGTGTTTTAGGTTTCTGCGGGGATGATCAAGTTTGCGGAGAGGAGGTGATGTAGTAGGAGAGGAGAGGGCGGAGAAGGTCAGCAGATTGTGGTCAGACAGAGTGAGGGTTGAGTTTGTGAGATTAGTAAGGGAGCAAAGATGGGTAAAGATGAGATCCAGCGTGTGGCCATCTTTGTGGGTGGCAGAGGAGGACCATTGAGAGAGCCCGAAGGAGGAGGTCAGGGAAAGAAGTTGAGAGGCGGTTTGGTGGGCAGTGTCAATGGGGATATTGAAATCGCCCATAATGATGGTGGGGATGTCAGTAGAGAGGAAATGAAGTAGCCAGGTGGTAAAGTGGTCGAGGAAGGTGGGGATGGATCCAGGAGGGCGGTAGATGACAGCTAGCTGGAGGTTACAGGGGGAGAAGATGCGGACAGAGTGGGCTTCGAAAGATGGGAGAGTAACAGAGGGGGGTAATGGAATAGGGGCGAAGGAGCAAGTGTCGGATAGGAGTATGCCGACACCTCCGCCATGTTTGTCAGAGGGGCGGGGTGTGTGGGAAAGATTGAATCCGCCGTAGGATAGTGCAGCAGGGGAGGCCGTGTCGGAGGGGGTGAGCCAGGTCTCTGTGATGCCAAGGAATGAGAGTTTATTAGAAATAAAGAGTTCATGGATGTCTGTGAGTTTATTACAGACTGAGCGAGCGTTCCAGAGTGCGCCTGGCAGGGAGATTAGTGGAGCAGGGGCTGGGGGGATGGGTCTAAGATTGGTCAGGTTGCGAGGGTGGGTGATGGTGGGGTTATGAGAGTTGGTGATGGGACGTGGGGGTGGGGTGTAGGTGACTGTGGGGGTGTGGCGGGGATGGCCGGGATTAGGGGAAATGTCGCCAGCGAGTAGGAGGAGCAGGGAGAGGGTTAGCAGGTGGGAGCATGAGAGTTTACGTGGTTTTTCTAAAAATAAAATGTAAAACTTCAATAGTAGCAATAATGTAATAAAGATAAACACTGTCCGTCAAGTGCATATGGGCGACAAATTTCATTGATGTCAGCATTGAATGTGTTAATAATATGTGAACAACGCAGGCTTGGGTTATTCAGGACGTAATATTAAATATCCCCCACTCCTTCCACAAAGTGCTTTCCTGATCTCATAATTAGCACCACACTCGGGACAAATTGATGAAGATTTGGGTGTTTTAGGGGATTCCTATAATAAGTTGTGAGATCAATTTATGACGTGCTAATAAAAGGCAGTTACCTTCTAACACTCCACTAATGCACTCCACATCAAGCGAGCAGCACCAAATCCTCTTTACATTACGAGAGCGGAGATTAAATTACACTTACAGTGTGAGCTATAAAGCTTTATGGATCCTGTAGTAATTCTCCTAACTACTCCATTATGTAGAGCGCAAAGATTTCTTTGCAAGTCAAGAAATAATACATCAAGGGAACATTTACTGCTACGAGCAGCTCTGGTAAAAATGTATCTTCTGTGAATTAAAGCTGAAACCTCTTTATGGGAAGACACAGAAATTCACTTCACTTTTCATTTAAGCCTTTCTGCCCTGGTTTATAGATGTCGAACCTTCACGCTCTTATTCCTGGCTGGCCAGCGGCACGCGTTATAAATGAGTATAAATTTCCGCATCTGACGAGCACCTCGCGGTCTCATGCCTAATGCGCAAAGTTAGGGAACAGCAGGTAAAAATTTCACAAACATCCTTATTTATGATCTTGTCCTTGGTCATAGAGGTGGGGGGGCGAAATTTCAATGTACTAAAATGAAAAGTATGATTAAGGAGACAGAGCGTGTTGACAAGGATAGTGGCCCGGCTGCCTCCATTCCCTGCTGAAAATATATAATACTTTTCTGACATCAATTTTAGATGGAATAGACATAGATGTGGTTTGGAGGAAAATGTAAAAAAATGAGATGCTTTGTGTTTTAACCCTATCACTTCTACAGGCAACTGTCGCGCACTGTGGTCCGTAATGAATGAATGGTCAGCCATTAAATGTTCCTATACATGGTTGACTATTGTGTTTTATATATGGTCCCAATATTATCAGAATCCTATTTTTTTCTATTGTAATCTTTATTTTAGTGAAATCAGTGAATTCTAAGTACGTTTTTTTAATTATCTTTAAAACATGTTCAACAAATATCAGAATATTTTTATTTTATTTTTTTCCAGATTATTGTGTCTCCAACATATCGTTTTTAGCATTGCCCTGTGTTATCCGGTGGTGTCTGATTTCTTGTTTTTTTTATTACCTTCTAAATTACTTGTAACTTGAAAAGTTTGATCAATTTGTAACATGACAGCTCTCACAATCATTGTAAATCTAACGTCACAGACATCATTCTTTCAGGAATTTCTGCGCTGTCAGTGTCAATGTACGGCTACAAAACGTGTGATCATGTTACATAGTTTAATCCAATTTAATCAGTTTTGATAATTTTACCTATAAAAAGAAACATGAACATTGTATTCCATAAGAGAAAATGAAATCAATCAAGAAGGAGGCGACAGTCACTGATATATCTAAAATATACTAATGGTACTATGCTTATGACAATCTGTCACCATGTTTTTGCTGTCTAACCTGAGAGCAGCATAATGTAGAGGAAGAGATGCTGTTTCCAGCGATGTGTCACTTATTGGACTGATTAGAATAGTTTTGATATAATTACTGCTTTATCACCATGAGATAATCACAAGAGGGCTATTTAATATACTGCCAGGTAATCCATCTCTGTCCACACTACTGATTGGCAACTGTCTGCGTATACTAGGAATAGGGAGAAAACTGCCAATCAGTGGTTGGGGGCGAAGTTATGTAGAGCTTAGCATTCAGGGAACTTGCAGATCTACTGCAGATAAAATACTTATTTTATCAAAGCTACAGCAAACAGCCCAGTAAGTGATACATTGCTGGAATCAGGGTTCCTCCCCCTACATTATGTTATTCTCAGATGGTGTAGCAAAAAACTGGTGACAGTTCCGCTTTATGCCTTGAACATAAACCCCTGTTCTGAAAGAGACCTTCATCTGTGAGACAATGTCTTATACACATGCCACATATGAATATGAGAAAAATTGTTTATTGATTCTAGTATCTACAGTTTCTTACTTATCTACAGGAAGTCACTGGTCCAACTAAAGAGTACTTGGATTGGGGTTAAAATACAGTGAAATCTTCTGATATGACCAACCATTGCATTGAAAAGTGGTTGGTGGTCATATGTTTAAAATCAGTCTCCAGTTATCTGGTCTGGATAAAGAGATGGTCTTTTGAGGACATTCAATTGTAGAAACATTGGCAAAGTAAGGTTATCATAAATGTCCCGTCAACTTTGGGATATATAATTTTCCCATTGTCTGGAAAAGAAAGAGTAGGATACATTAAAAGGGTTTTTCCCACAAATAAAGTTCATTTTAATCAATAGATCTCGGAATAATAATAATTTCCATAATTGGATGTGTTTGAAAATGTTCCTGTGCTGTGCATTTATCTGCCTGTTTGTAACAAATGTTTTACATCAAAGAAACAATTATTTGTGATCCCATGCCGTAATATCTGTATACTCTATTTCGTCCTTCAGTGCCCAGGATCAAACCAATGCTCCGTGCATGGTCAGAACCAAAAATGAAAGTATACATAGTAGAACACATTGATAAGATTATCTCAGCACAGGAACATTTTTTTTTAAACACATCCAATTGTGAAAATTATTGTTATCCCAAGATCTATTGATTAAAATTAACTTTTAAATAAACTTTGTTCGTGGGAAAACCCCTTTAAGGAACTTGCCTACTACCAAATGTGTCCAGAGAGACCTGATTTCCATAAAGAATTAAAATAGTCAACATTGTATTCCCTGAAGCTGGTACAAGCTGAGAAAACGTCTCAGACCTTGACTGCCATCTTATTACACGATGCCCTCCCAACGTTGCTCTTTGTGACAACCTCCAGTAGTGGAAAAGCTAAATTCCATTACCATCATGTTATATTATGGTTGTAGTGAGTGGATAATCTATCAAGTAGCCAAAGTAGTTTTTCGCTGACAGCTGCAAGTCCAACTTCTCCAACCACAAGTTATCAGTAGGGAACCTGCTGTATTGCAGCTGTTACAAAGGAAATATAGCAGTACAGGCTTGCCATTGAAATGGTCAACTATGTAGCGAAGAGGTCCCCAACCAATGTCTTATGTGGCTTACAGGCCTTTGCTATGTAGCGAGCAACATTTACATACTGACAATAACTGTCAAAAGTATCAAAAAGAGAGTTCCTTAGTTTAAAACCAAAAGGCAACATAAAAGTGATGTAAAGAGTACCCGATAAGTTTGGAAATGCATTGCAGTATTTAATTCAATAAATATATATATATTATTTTTTGCATCCCAGTGGTTTCTACTACTGGGAGCGCTCTTATGATACCTATTCTTCCATGCACCCCGTATTGCTGCTAATAGCGGTAGACCAAGCTGTCTCTGTGGGGCCAGCAAGTCATAGATCCTGGCATGTCAGTTACAACGCTATATGCATCTGCAGGATACAGATAAAAATAAATAAAACAGTGGAACAGGCAGCTATTTGGTCTGTTCAAGCATTTACTTTGTGCCTCTGAATCTCAGTAAAGCATGTGCAATTAAATCAATAGATGTTACCTGCTGTGTGTAGCATCAGCCCACTCACTCCAAAGTCCAGAACAATGCATTGGAGGAATAGGGCAGGAGAGTTGTTTTATTTTTACTTTACAAGTCTGTACTTTTGGAGGGGGAGAGAGGGGTATCATACTGTGAAAGGGGGCCTGGAGGCATCAAACTGTACAGGGAAACTATGGGGGACATCAAAATGTATGGTGGGATATGGGTGGCTATTATAATGTGTGTAGGCCACTACACTATGTGGGACAATGTAGACACCAATATATTGTATGGTGGACTGTGGAGGCCATTACATTGTGTTGCGGACTGATAGGGCTATCATAGTGTGTGAGGGGCCATGAGGGCCATCATACTCTGTGAGGAACTGCGAGGGCCATCATAATGTGTGAGGGACATTATACTGGGTGGGGAACAGTAAACTGTGTATGGTAGTTATTGGTTTATTATGCAGTGTGAGGGGCCATCATAATTTGTGGTGGGCTGTGTGGGCTATCATACTATGGGGTGGACATACTGTGTAGGGAACATCATACTCTTTGAGAGGCTTTTGTGGTTGTTATTGTGGCGCCCCGCAACGAGTGCGTCACAAGAGGGTATTGCAGCCACAAATGCAGCCGCAATATTCTCTGACTCAGCAATGATCCGGTTAACATAGAGATCCAACCCAACATGCATCACCTAGAACAGAGGACCAATCATAGGTCCTGGGGGGTGGAGTGTTAGGGTAGTAGAGTAACAAATAAAAGAAGGAGGGGGAACAAGAGGCGCAATAGTGCCCTATCACTGTGGCACTAGATATAAAGTGGTGAAAAAAGGAATTCACTCACCTGGGACAGTTGTGTCACCCACAACTGGCTTGAAGGCGTACTCAATACTTTATTTCTGGATGGCTGCTGCAGGACTTCCACCGTCCACTCAAGTGCGGAAATATATCGAATCGTGGGGAAAAAAATGGTGTATCATGGTCCGCTCTGCCAAAAACATCCACTCTGAAAGTAATGCACTTGAAGATGGAACTTCAAAATAACTTCTTTATTGCCTCCTACGCGTTTCGGTGCCCTCCTGGCACCTTCCTCAGGGATGCCTGAGGAAGGTGCCAGGAGGGCACCGAAACGCGTAGGAGGCAATAAAGAAGTTATTTTGAAGTTCCATCTTCACGTGCATTACTTTCAGAGTGGATGTTTTTGGCAGCGCGGACCATGATACACCATTTTTTTCCCCACGATTCGAGGGTAGTAGAGTAGAACACACAATAATCTAGAGGGAGAGGGAGAAGAGAACCTAGAACCCTCGAGATAGGACAGAGTCTGAGGACTTGAACTTGGAGAGGAGCGGGGGCTCCGCACTCCGTGCGGGCCCCTGGGCCGTCACCGGTTGGGTGTCAGCACCTGAGGCCTTAACAACCGGGACTGGGCATTATCTACACGGGTTCCCAAAAGACTCCCGTGCCCACAACTCACAGCCGGTTCACTGGTACCGAAGCTAGCAGCAGTTCACCTCTGCCACGCGAACCAGAAGAGTGGAGGAGCAGCTTCAAAGGAGCACCCCACCACCAGCCAACTTCCAGTCGTCTAACCAGCGGTGTACCCACTGAGGGATCCAAGGCTCCCCAAAACATCCAGAACGTAGATCATGGATAGGGCATTGAAGCAGCCTCCCCACCTGACCTGGTATTCCTGGGCGACACTGGCAACCAAATAGGTAGAAAGGAGGAACACTGCGGATCTCTAAGGGACACCATCACTGCTGAGTCCACCTGGTCTACTACCAGCGCCGGACTGGGGTGACTGGGGCCCACCAGGAAAATTGACTCCAGGGGCCCACCCACCAGGAAAATTGACTCCAGGGGCCCACCCACCCGGGCCCACCCATTCTTCAGCAATATGCAAATACCTGTTATGCGTTATACCTATTATAGTGTAGCGTGGACTGTAAAACACAGATGGCTCCTGCACACCACTGTGCGCTCAGTATTACTGCGATGTATAATAACTGTAGTTTGCATTAATTTGGATTTGTTGGTGAAAACAAGTTATCAGCGATGCACAGGCAGGGGCTGGCTGGCAGATCTTGCCCTGGGGGGTTGTTGACTTTTTCTAGCCGGTGGCCAACTGAAGAGCGGGGGGATGGGTGCTACCACTACAGAGGCCAACTGAAGAGCATGTGGGTGCGGGCTCTGCTTCACTAGCCTGCCAGCTGCCTGCTGCCGCCGCGCCAATCCCAGGTCACAGCCTCCACGCTGACGCCCGCGTCCTGCCTGCTGCGTCCCGGGTCCCACGTGGCCGCTCTCACTGAGGGGGCGGCTCTAAACTGGGACTAAACCACCGGCCTGGGGGGCAAATGCCTCCCTGCAACCTGGGCCAGTCCGCCCCTGTGCACAGGTTAGGAATGTGATCACTTATTTATTGGTGGAGTCCGCACCATTAGAAGAATGTAGCACTTACCGAGTATTTGGTGAGATTTGTACCTCAGTATTTGTAAGGCCGACTTCACACCACGATGTGAATCAGAAAGCCCCTGTCCCACTTTTGACATAATGCAGCCCTATGGTGCTGAACAGGGCCAGATGGCAGCTATTTGCCATCCGGTTTTGTCCCTGTCTGGCAGCATCAGGCTACAAATGATTTTTGCCCCGGACACAAAAACGGAGCTTGCATCATTTTTGTGTCCGGGGTGAAAAATTTAAGCAAACCAGATCCTACCAGATTCTTCCGGTTCCAGAGAGTCTGCCAGGTTCCCGGACGCCGGCTGCTGCACTTCAGCGTGAGCTCCGCTGACCTTCAGCCCCAGGAGCTGTCCCCTGTGAAGAGGTTCAGCACCATTTCAGTAGGGGACAGCTCCTGAAGCTGCGCTCTGCAGAATCTGGCTACAAACAGGACCGCAGGGCATATTAACTCTCCGCTTCTATTTGTCCGGACCTGTCAGGCTGTGTCCGGTGCCTCCTGCAAAGCACTGGATACAGCCTGACAGGGGGAAAAACGTGGTGTGAAGCCGGCCTAAGACAAAACCAGGAGTAAAGCAAGCAGAGGTAATCCTAGATTTGTCTTATAAATACTGAAGTCACCAAATGCTCAACTTTCTTTCTCTGGCAAACCTCTGCATTTTTCACCCCGGACACAAAAATGCTGCCATCCAGCCCTGTCCGGCACCATAGGGCTGCATTGTGTGAAAATCGGGTCCGGGGCTGTCGGGTTCACACCGGACAGCCCCAGACCTGATCACACCATGGTGTGAAGCTGGCCTAATACCATATACAAGGAACAAATCCCGCCAAGCCATGACCAGAGCACATAATGGCACCAGATAGTGACCAATAATGAAAATGTAAAAAGCTCTGTATATAGAGTCAGTGTAAAGATAATATAGAGATTACCAGTGACATTACCAGTGACATTATACACAGGAGCTCTGTATATATTGTCAGTGTACAGGTAATATAATGATCACCAAGGACATTATACACAGGAGCTCTGTGTATAGTGTCAGTGTGTGTGTATAGGTAATAAACAAACTCACCAGTGATGTCTCTAGGTGAAGTTCTTTATCTGTTGCCGACTGATATCACATCTTCTATGTAGGACCTATCTCTGCAGAAAATAACATAGTTACTACAACTAATCACTTCCAGAGCACAATCCACACTTTTGCCACGATTTCTACACTACATGAAATGACAAGTGCTCCAGTGTCATTCTGTCCCTGCTCATCTCTGTCAGCTGTTTACTAGAAATTCATGGTGGCCATGTCTAATTTGGCGTGACGACATGAATTTCAGGCTTAGTACCAGCTGATAATGGGGTTAGTAGCAGGTTTGTATTATTACCCAGCGTGCCACCCCCCACCAGGACTGCTGGAAGAGCTGGAGAAAGTGTATGGACATGATGCTATGATGAAAGCACCATTTTTAGGGGTGGCTGTGGGCTGCGATTTTCAGCGTGGGGGGCCAAGAACGCTTGGGCCTTACCATGCTGAGAATCCCAGTCCCCAGCTGCCTTTCTTTATCTGGCTGGCGATCAACATATGGCGGGAGCATACGCATGTTTTTTCCAAAAAAAAGTGAAATAATTTTAAAACAAATATTAGGCTTCTCTGTCTTTTGATCGCCAGACAAGGTAAATCCAGGCAACTGGAGGTGGCAGCCCGTAGCTGTATGCTTTATCTGCGCTGAGAATCAAAAAATCTGCGGAGCGCTACGTCATGTTTTTTTTAGTATTTGTTTTCACATTTCTATATGTGTGACAGGCCCAACAGCTAATCACAGACACTGACACAGAGAATGGGCATCTGTGATTGGCTGCTTGAGTAACCTGAATGCAGCCCATACGTAGTACCGTACTAGAATGTATGGGCTGGTTATAGATTACTCGAACAGCCAATCACAGATGCCCATCCTCTTTGACCGCATCTGTGATTGGCTGTTGTGGTCTGTCACATATAGAAGTGTGAAAATAAATAATTTTTAAAAACATGACATAGCGCTCTGCAGAATTTTTGATTCTCACCGCAGATAAAGCGGACAGCTACGGCCTGCCACCCCCAGCTGCCTGGCTTTACCTTGGATGGTGATCAACAGTCAGGAAAGCCCATTTTTTATTATAAATTGTTAAAAAAAAAAATGAGTGGGCTCCCGCCATATTTTGATCGGCAGCTGGTGGCTGGGATTCTTAGCATGGTAAGGCCCAAGCATTCTGGGCCCCCGATGCTGAAAACGGCAGCCCACAGCCACCCCTGGAATTGGCGCAGTCATCATAGCGCCATTTCCAGGCGCTTTATTCGGCTCTTCCCGTGGCCCTGGTGGTGGGTGGCACGCTGGGTAATAAAGGGGTTAGTACCAGCTTTGTATTATCAGTTGGTACTAACCCTGAAATTCATGGCATCACGCCAAACTAGACATGGCCACCATGAATTTCTAGTAAACAGGAAAAAAACACAATATAGAGAAAATAAATGTTTAATAAAACTCAAATCGCATTTAGAGACTCCATCTTTAATAAAAAAAAAAAAATCCTTGTTCTGACGAAATTCACAGGTCTTCTGTCTTCAGCTCTTTGCAATCAGACAATATGTCTGCTGACAGAGATGAGCAGGCACAGAATAACAGTAGAACACACCTGTAAGTGATAGAAGCGCTCAGCTGGCCTCCAGCCGCCGACCGTGTTTCCTGTGCATTGCAAATAATGCATACTTTCAAACGCATGGCCGTTTTTGCAAGCGTTAGAATGCATTTTTGCAATACAAGTCTACGGTACATTGCATTTGTGCTGATTTACAATGGATCCGTTGCAACGAACAGCATAAACGCAATGTTAACAGCTGTGAAGAGGGGAGACAGAGCCCTGGATAACGCCTAGTCAGTCTACTGATGGTACTATCTTGCCCATTGCCCAGTATGTCCTTCCAGCCTTTGTGGCACTATTATGCCCATTGCCCAGTATGTACTGCCTCTGTGGTACACTCATGCTAGTACTACCACCAGTGACTGTCAGGACATGCTGGGTGGGCATGATTGTACCACAGATGCTGGCAGGACATATTGGGCAATGGGCATGCATGATAGTGCCACCAGAGGCTAGCATAACATGCTGGCCAATGGCCATGATAATCATGGCCATTGCCCAGTAGTATGTCCTGCCAGCCTCAGCTAAGGGTCCCAGGCAGTTACCTTCTCATCCGTTCTGCTGCTGGCTGGGAGTCCTATACAGTGCAGCATGTAGTGTGAATGCCACACTATGGAGATGCTGCTTCTACTACTGCCACATGGAGGCGAGGCTCAGGGCCACATAGAGATTACAGGGGCCGCATAATGGGCGGATATGGGTCCCAATCAGGGGCGTACATTGAGATCAATGGGCACTCTCAGGGGCGTGCATAAAGACCATGGGGCCGAATCATAGGCGTACATAGATAACATGGGGCACAGTCAGGGGCGTGTATAAAAATCATGGGGCCCACTCAGGATTCGTACATAGAGATCATGGGGCCCACTCAGATGCGTACATAGAGATCATCATGGGGCCCACTCAGAGGTGTACATACAGATTACGGGGCCGACTCAGAGGCGCACATAGAGATCATGGGGCCCACTCAGATGCATACATAGAGATCATCATGGGGCCCACTCAGAGGTGTACATACAGATTATGGGGCCCACTCAGATACATACAAAGAGATCATCATGGGGCCCACTCAGAGGTGTACATACAGATTACGGGGTCCACTCAGATGCATACATAGAGATCATCGTGGGGCATACTCAGAGGCGTACATAGAGATTATGGGGCCCACATAGAGGCGCACATTGAGATCACGGGGTCCACTCAGATGCGTACATAAAGATCATCATGGGGCCCACACATAGGTGCACATAGAGATCATGGGGCCCACACATAGGCGCACATAGAGATCACGGGGTCCACTCAGATGCGTACATAGAGATCATCATGGGGCCCACACATAGGCGCACATAGAGATCATGGGGCCCACTCAGATGCGTACATAGAGATCATGATGGGGCCCACACATAGGCGCACAGAGATCATGGGGCCCACACATAGGCGCACATAGAGATCATGGGGCCCACACATAGGCGCACATAGAGATCATGGGGCCCACACATAGGCGCACATAGAGATCATGGGGCCCACACATAGGCTCACATAGAGATCATGGGGCCCACTCAGATGCGTACATAGAGATCATGATGGGGCCCACACATAGGCGCACATAGAGATCATGGGGCCCACTCAGATGCGTACATAGAGATCATGGGGCCCACACATAGGCGCACATAGAGATCATGGGGCCCACTCAGATGCGTACATAGAGATCATGGGGCCCACACATAGGCGCACATAGAGATCATGGGGCCCACACATAGGCGCACATAGAGATCATGGGGCCCACTCAGATGCGTACATAGAGATCATGGGGCCCACTCAGATGCGTACATAGAGATCATCATGGGGCCCACACATAGGTGCACATAGAGATCATGGGGCCCACACATAGGCGCACATAGAGATCATGGAGCCCACTCAGATGCGTACATAGAGATCATGGGGCCCACTCAGATGCGTACATAGAGATCATGATGGGGCCCACACATAGGCGCACATATAAATCATGGGTTCACTCAGATGCGCACATAGAGATCATCATGGAGCCCACACATAGGCGCACATAGAGATCATGGGGCCCACACATAGGCGCACATAGTGATCATGGGACCCACTCAGGGGCGTACATAGAGATCATCATGGGGCCCACACATAGGTGCACATAGAGATCATGGAGCCCACTCAGGGGCGTACATAGAGATCATCATGGGGCCCACACATAGGCGCACATAGAGATCATGGGGCCCACACATAGGCGCACATAGAGATCATGGGGCCCACACATAGTCGCACATAGAGATCATGGGGCCCACACATAGGCGCACATAGAGATCATGGGGCCCACTCAGATGCGTACATAGAGATCATCATGGGGCCCACACATAGGCGCACATAGAGATCATGGGACGCACACATAGGCGCACATAGAGATCATGTGGCCCACTCAGATGCGTACATAGAGATCATGATGGGGCCCACACATAGGCGCACATAGAAATCATGGGTCCACTCAGATGCGCACATAGAGATCATCATGGAGCCCACACATAGGCACACATAGAGATCATGGGGCCCACACATAGGCGCACATAGTGATCATGGGGCCCACTCAGGGGCGTACATAGAGATCATCATGGGGCCCACACATAGGCGCACATAGAGATCATGGAGCCCACTCAGGGGCGTACATAGAGATCATCATGGGGCCCACACATAGGCGCACATAGAGATCATGGGGCCCACTCAGGGGCGCACATAGTGATCATGGGGCCCACTCAGGGGCGTACATAGAGATCATCATGGGGCCCACACATAGGCGCACATAGAGATCATGGAGCCCACTCAGGGGCGTACATAGAGATCATCATGGGGCCCACACATAGGCGCACATAGAGATCATGGGGCCCACTCAGGGGCGCACATAGTGATCATGGGGCCCACTCAGGGACGTACATAGAGATCATCATGGGGCCCACACATAGGCGCACATAGAGATCATGGGGCCCACTCAGGGATTGTAGATAGAGATCATGGGGCTCCGTGAGGTTAGGCTCTCACTGCACCCCAGTATGGTGCCATCAGGGAGCTCCCACAGTGTTTGCTTCATACTAAGGCCTGTGATGCCCTGTGGGACCTCCCTGATGGCACCATGCTGGGGGCAGTAGTAGAAGCAGCAGCAGCAGTATCTCCTCACACTAAATGCTGCACAGCACTACAGGCCCCCAGCAGGTGAGACTGGATGGTGGAGGCTGCAGCACGGTCTGGGACCCCCCACACCCCAGGCTGATGGCTGAGGAGCCCATCTCTTATGGAATAATGGGCTCCTCAGTCGCTCAGTTACCAGGACGACCTAGCACACACACACCCCCGCACCCAACCCCCCCCCCGCCTTTATAGTCACCCTGGGCCTGTCTGCAGGGCCGATGACGGGTCCCTCTCCTCCTCAGTGACGCTGCCGGCACCTGCGCACACAGCCTGGATGGAGGCAGTCATCGCAGGCTGAGGCTGTCTCCATCTGCGCACGCGCCGGCAGTGTCGCGCTGCGCAGAGGAGGCTGGGCGGCACCGCAACAGCAGGCAAAGCACGGAGAGCTCTCTCCGTGCTTTGCTGCTGCAAGACCAGAACAATCACTCACTAATCATATCGGCAGTGCGCCGATATGATTAGTGATAATACCGGAGGGGGGCCTCACACTGTCACTCTGCAGGGCCCAGGGGGAGTATGGGGGCGGGGCTAAGTGGGCGGGGCTAAAAAGTGTCGGGGCCCCCCGGAGGATCTCCCGATCTCCCGCCGGGCCAGTCTGCCCCTGTCTACTACTCAACCACTGTATGCCATGTACTGCCTGCTGGTTACAGTAAAGACCCGTTGCAGAGACTTTCTGTGTCCGTGCTTCCTTATGAACAGTCCGTCCGCACTACAAGGTAACCGCAGCTGCCGCACAACATCTTGAGCAGCTCCAGCCTCCGGGGATCACCGCTCAGCCTGTGGGGAGCGTAACATCTTGCTGCTATCCATCCCCCGGGGGCTCCGCAGCGTCGGTAGCCCTTACCGAACTACTCATAGGTGGCGTCACGAATAAATTAAAAACCCCTTTAATCTGTTCCACCAAGACGTCTTCACTTTTGATCTGCACTACACCGGGCCCCACTACCGACAGGCACAGTCCACCCGTGACAAGGAGGAAGGAAGCATCACCTGTCTAAACCGGAGTCCCGGCCGCGGTGAGTCATTATACTGTGTAGCAATCATATTGTGTGGAGGTTTGTGGGGGCCACAATGCTGTGCAGGGCATCATGCTTTGTAGGGGGGCTGTGTGATATGATATTGTGTAGGGAGCTGTGGGGTCCATTATTCTGTGTGGTAGGCTGTGGGGGCCAACATACTGTTGGCCCCAACAGTTCTGGAGAATCATACTTTTTGGGGGGCTATGTGAGCATCATACTCTGGTCAGGGGCGTAACTACAATAGATGCAGGGGTTGCGATCGCACCCGTGCCCTGCAGCCTAGGGGGGCCCCAAACGTCCCTTTGGCCCATAGAAAAAGACTAATACTACTAAAGATTTGCAATAATTGGGGGCCCCATTGGAGCTTTCGCATCGGGGCCCCGAGGCCTGAAGTTACACCACTGCTCTGGGTTGTTGTGGAGGTATCAGTGTGTGGGGCCATCATTCTCTATGGGGTGCTGGGGAGAATGTAGAATTTTGGAGGGCCATCATACTGTGTGGGGGTATCATACTGTATGGGAGGGAGAGTGTGATACATTTTTGGGATCACTGTGGGGACATCATGCAATGAGGAGATCATTGTGGGGGCCTCATAATGTGTGTGGGAAAACTATGGGGACAACAAACTGTGGGAGGAACCGTAGAGACATGATACTGTGTTAAGGGTACCATGTGGACATAATATTGTATTTGGAGCACTGGGGCAGCCTCATAATGTATTGGGGGCACTGTGGGGACATCATATCTTTCTGACATCACTTTAAGGTCATCACGTCATACGCATGTGGGAGGTACAGTGGTTGAAATCACTGTAAGGATATTATGCTGTGTGTCATTTCTTGGTATCATCATACTCTATATAGGTCATGGACAAGGTATCATAGCAGGTGAAAACACTAAGGGGTTTTAATAGGGCCATAAGTACTGTAGGTGCCACGATACCATTTCTGCAGCAGCAAAGTGTAAATGAGTAGAGTAGTAGGCTAAGCTCCTTGTGTGGATTTTCCCCATAGAACTGCATTAGATTTGACAAAATCCACATTTAAAAAGCAGGCGTTTTTAGTGCATTTCTGCTGCGGAAATGCACTAAAACACATGTATTTAGCACACAAGGGTACATGCATTCAATCATTGTTGCTTGCATTCTGGAAGCAGCGTAATATATCATGCGGAGACGTTAGTGTTCTGTGCAAGAGAATGCACTGTCAGTGCCCATGACCAGGACTCTGGGAGCAGCTTGTTTTCCCATTGTCCTACTGCTAAGAAAACTGTGTCTCTGCAAGTAAAAAATTGACATGCTGCGTCTCAGAAAACATACTAATGTCCTGCAATTTCTCAGTCGATTGTTCATGGACTTATGTCTATGTTCGATTCTCCTTTGCTTGACTATTATAGAGGAGCAGACTATGCTTGTGGGTTTCTGCCCCTGAAGGCATCAATCCCATTGTATAGAGTAGTCTTTTGTGTTAGTGGGAGACAAGTCATGTGTAATACATAGGCCATAGTTAGCGGATGACTGTGGCAACTGCAACTATAACATCTAGTGGACCGCGAATTTAGAGCCCTCAGGAAGGACTCACATAGGAAGGACATATAGAGAACTATTTCCATCCCACTACAGGATACTCCAGGCCCTAGACTCTAAATAGACTCTCCTGTATCAGACACATTAGTGCAAGTTCTCAGGGGGAAGCTTGACATAGACCTGGGCAAACAGATCGATACAATAATGGACTTTAGAGTAATCCAGGGGCGGACTGGCCCGGCGGGAGATCGGGAGATCCCCCGGGGGGCCCCGACACTTTTTAGCCCCGCCCACTTAGCCCCGCCCCCATACCTCCCCTGGGCCCTGCAGAGTGACAGTGTGAGGCCCCCCTCCGGTATTATCACTAATCATATCGGCGCACTGCCGATATGATAAGTGAGTGATTGTTCTGGTCTTGCAGCAGCAAAGCACGGAGAGAGCTCTCCGTGCTTTGCCTGCTGTTGCGGTGCCGCCCAGACTCCTCTGCGCAGCGCGACACTGCCGGCGCGTGCGCAGATGGAGACAGCCTCAGCCTGCGATGACTGCCTCCATCCAGGCTGTGTGCGCAGGTGCCGGCAGCGTCGCTGAGGAGGAGAGGGACCCGTCATCGGCCCTGCAGACAGGCCCAGGGTGACTATAAAGGCGGGGGGGGGGTTGGGTGCGGGGGTGTGTGTGTGCTAGGTCGCCTGGTAACTGAGCGACTGAGGAGCCCATTATTCCATAAGAGATGGGCTCCTCAGCCATCAGCCTGGGGTGTGGGGGGTCCCAGACCGTGCTGCAGCCTCCACCATCCAGTCTCACCTGCTGGGGGCCTGTAGTGCTGTGCAGCATTTAGTGTGAGGAGATACTGCTGCTGCTGCTTCTACTACTGCCCCCAGCATGGTGCCATCAGGGAGGTCCCACAGGGCATCACAGGCCTTAGTATGAAGCAAACACTGTGGGAGCTCCCTGATGGCACCATACTGGGGTGCAGTGAGAGCCTAACCTCACGGAGCCCCATGATCTCTATCTACAATCCCTGAGTGGGCCCCATGATCTCTATGTGCGCCTATGTGTGGGCCCCATGATGATCTCTATGTACGTCCCTGAGTGGGCCCCATGATCACTATGTGCGCCCCTGAGTGGGCCCCATGATCTCTATGTGCGCCTATGTGTGGGCCCCATGGTGATCTCTATGTACGCCCCTGAGTGGGCCCCATGATCACTATGTGCGCCCCTGAGTGGGCCCCATGATCTCTATGTGCGCCCCTGAGTGGGCCCCATGATCTCTATGTGCGCCTATGTGTGGGCCCCATGATGATCTCTATGTACGCCCCTGAGTGGGCCCCATGATCACTATGTGCGCCTATGTGTGGGCCCCATGATCTCTATGTGCGCTCTATGTGTGGGCCCCATGATCTCTATGTGCGCTCTATGTGTGGGCCCCATGATGATCTCTATGTACGCCCCTGAGTGGGCCCCATGATCTCTATGTGCACCTATGTGTGGGCCCCATGATCTCTATGTGCGCCTATGTGTGGGCCCCATGATGATCTCTATGTACGCCCCTGAGTGGGCTCCATGATCTCTATGTGCGCCTATGTGTGGGCCCCATGATGATCTCTATGTACGCCCCTGAGTGGGCCCCATGATCACTATGTGCGCCTATGTGTGGGCCCCATGATCTCTATGTGTGCCTATGTGTGGGCTCCATGATGATCTCTATGTGCGCATCTGAGTGTACCCATGATTTCTATGTGCGCCTATGTGTGGGCCCCATCATGATCTCTATGTACGCATCTGAGTGGGCCACATGATCTCTATGTGCGCCTATGTGTGGGTCCCATGATCTCTATGTGCGCCTATGTGTGGGCCCCATGATGATCTCTATGTACGCATCTGAGTGGGCCCCATGATCTCTATGTGCGCCTATGTGTGGGCCCCATGATCTCTATGTGCGACTATGTGTGGGCCCCATGATCTCTATGTGCGCCTATGTGTGGGCCCCATGATCTCTATGTGCGCCTATGTGTGGGCCCCATGATGATCTCTATGTACGCCCCTGAGTGGGCTCCATGATCTCTATGTGCACCTATGTGTGGGCCCCATGATGATCTCTATGTACGCCCCTGAGTGGGTCCCATGATCACTATGTGCGCCTATGTGTGGGCCCCATGATCTCTATGTGCGCCTATGTGTGGGCTCCATGATGATCTCTATGTGCGCATCTGAGTGAACCCATGATTTATATGTGCGCCTATGTGTGGGCCCCATCATGATCTCTATGTACGCATCTGAGTGGGCCCCATGATCTCTATGTACGCATCTGAGTGGGCCCCATGATCTCTATGTGCGCCTATGTGTGGGCCCCATGATCTCTATGTGCACCTATGTGTGGGCCCCATGATGATCTCTATGTACGCATCTGAGTGGGCCCCATGATCTCTATGTACGCATCTGAGTGGGCCCCATGATCTCTATGTGCGCCTATGTGTGGGCCCCATGATCTCTATGTGCGCCTATGTGTGGGCCCCATGATCTCTATGTACGCATCTGAGTGGGCCCCATGATCTCTATGTGCGCCTATGTGTGGGCCCCATGATCTCTATGTACGCATCTGAGTGGGCCCCATGATCTCTATGTGCGCCTATGTGTGGGCCCCATGATCTCTATGTGCGCCTATGTGTGGGCCCCATGATCTCTATGTGCGCCTATGTGTGGGCCCCATGATCTCTATGTGCGCCTATGTGTGGGCCCCATGATCTCTGTGCGCCTATGTGTGGGCCCCATCATGATCTCTATGTACGCATCTGAGTGGGCCCCATGATCTCTATGTGCGCCTATGTGTGGGCCCCATGATGATCTCTATGTACGCATCTGAGTGGGCCCCGTGATCTCTATGTGCGCCTATGTGTGGGCCCCATGATCTCTATGTGCACCTATGTGTGGGCCCCATGATGATCTCTATGTACGCATCTGAGTGGACCCCGTGATCTCAATGTGCGCCTCTATGTGGGCCCCATAATCTCTATGTACGCCTCTGAGTATGCCCCACGATGATCTCTATGTATGCATCTGAGTGGACCCCGTAATCTGTATGTACACCTCTGAGTGGGCCCCATGATGATCTCTTTGTATGTATCTGAGTGGGCCCCATAATCTGTATGTACACCTCTGAGTGGGCCCCATGATGATCTCTATGTATGCATCTGAGTGGGCCCCATGATCTCTATGTGCGCCTCTGAGTCGGCCCCGTAATCTGTATGTACACCTCTGAGTGGGCCCCATGATGATCTCTATGTACGCATCTGAGTGGGCCCCATGATCTCTATGTACGAATCCTGAGTGGGCCCCATGATTTTTATACACGCCCCTGACTGTGCCCCATGTTATCTATGTACGCCTATGATTCGGCCCCATGGTCTTTATGCACGCCCCTGAGAGTGCCCATTGATCTCAATGTACGCCCCTGATTGGGACCCATATCCGCCCATTATGCGGCCCCTGTAATCTCTATGTGGCCCTGAGCCTCGCCTCCATGTGGCAGTAGTAGAAGCAGCATCTCCATAGTGTGGCATTCACACTACATGCTGCACTGTATAGGACTCCCAGCCAGCAGCAGAACGGATGAGAAGGTAACTGCCTGGGACCCTTAGCTGAGGCTGGCAGGACATACTACTGGGCAATGGCCATGATTATCATGGCCATTGGCCAGCATGTTATGCTAGCCTCTGGTGGCACTATCATGCATGCCCATTGCCCAATATGTCCTGCCAGCATCTGTGGTACAATCATGCCCACCCAGCATGTCCTGACAGTCACTGGTGGTAGTACTAGCATGAGTGTACCACAGAGGCAGTACATACTGGGCAATGGGCATAATAGTGCCACAAAGGCTGGAAGGACATACTGGGCAATGGGCAAGATAGTACCATCAGTAGACTGACTAGGCGTTATCCAGGGCTCTGTCTCCCCTCTTCACAGCTGTTAACATTGCGTTTATGCTGTTCGTTGCAACGGATCCATTGTAAATCAGCACAAATGCAATGTACCGTAGACTTGTATTGCAAAAATGCATTCTAACGCTTGCAAAAACGGCCATGCGTTTGAAAGTATGCATTATTTGCAATGCACAGGAAACACGGTCGGCGGCTGGAGGCCAGCTGAGCGCTTCTATCACTTACAGGTGTGTTCTACTGTTATTCTGTGCCTGCTCATCTCTGTCAGCAGACATATTGTCTGATTGCAAAGAGCTGAAGACAGAAGACCTGTGAATTTCGTCAGAACAAGGATTTTTTTTTTTTTATTAAAGATGGAGTCTCTAAATGCGATTTGAGTTTTATTAAACATTTATTTTCTCTATATTGTGTTTTTTTTCCTGTTTACTAGAAATTCATGGTGGCCATGTCTAGTTTGGCGTGATGCCATGAATTTCAGGGTTAGTACCAACTGATAATACAAAGCTGGTACTAACCCCTTTATTACCCAGCGTGCCACCCACCACCAGGGCCACGGGAAGAGCCGAATAAAGCGCCTGGAAATGGCGCTATGATGACTGCGCCAATTCCAGGGGTGGCTGTGGGCTGCCGTTTTCAGCATCGGGGGCCCAGAATGCTTGGGCCTTACCATGCTAAGAATCCCAGCCACCAGCTGCCGATCAAAATATGGCGGGAGCCCACTCATTTTTTTTTTTAACAATTTATAATAAAAAATGGGCTTTCCTGACTGTTGATCACCATCCAAGGTAAAGCCAGGCAGCTGGGGGTGGCAGGCCGTAGCTGTCCGCTTTATCTGCGGTGAGAATCAAAAATTCTGCAGAGCGCTATGTCATGTTTTTAAAAATTATTTATTTTCACACTTCTATATGTGACAGACCACAACAGCCAATCACAGATGCGGTCAAAGAGGATGGGCATCTGTGATTGGCTGTTCGAGTAATCTATAACCAGCCCATACATTCTAGTACGGTACTACGTATGGGCTGCATTCAGGTTACTCAAGCAGCCAATCACAGATGCCCATTCTCTGTGTCAGTGTCTGTGATTAGCTGTTGGGCCTGTCACACATATAGAAATGTGAAAACAAATACTAAAAAAAACATGACGTAGCGCTCCGCAGATTTTTTGATTCTCAGCGCAGATAAAGCATACAGCTACGGGCTGCCACCTCCAGTTGCCTGGATTTACCTTGTCTGGCGATCAAAAGACAGAGAAGCCTAATATTTGTTTTAAAATTATTTCACTTTTTTTTGGAAAAAACATGCGTATGCTCCCGCCATATGTTGATCGCCAGCCAGATAAAGAAAGGCAGCTGGGGACTGGGATTCTCAGCATGGTAAGGCCCAAGCGTTCTTGGCCCCCCACGCTGAAAATCGCAGCCCACAGCCACCCCTAAAAATGGTGCTTTCATCATAGCATCATGTCCATACACTTTCTCCAGCTCTTCCAGCAGTCCTGGTGGGGGGTGGCACGCTGGGTAATAATACAAACCTGCTACTAACCCCATTATCAGCTGGTACTAAGCCTGAAATTCATGTCGTCACGCCAAATTAGACATGGCCACCATGAATTTCTAGTAAACAGCTGACAGAGATGAGCAGGGACAGAATGACACTGGAGCACTTGTCATTTCATGTAGTGTAGAAATCGTGGCAAAAGTGTGGATTGTGCTCTGGAAGTGATTAGTTGTAGTAACTATGTTATTTTCTGCAGAGATAGGTCCTACATAGAAGATGTGATATCAGTCGGCAACAGATAAAGAACTTCACCTAGAGACATCACTGGTGAGTTTGTTTATTACCTATACACACACACTGACACTATACACAGAGCTCCTGTGTATAATGTCCTTGGTGATCATTATATTACCTGTACACTGACAATATATACAGAGCTCCTGTGTATAATGTCACTGGTAATGTCACTGGTAATCTCTATATTATCTTTACACTGACTCTATATACAGAGCTTTTTACATTTTCATTATTGGTCACTATCTGGTGCCATTATGTGCTCTGGTCATGGCTTGGCGGGATTTGTTCCTTGTATATGGTATTAGGCCAGCTTCACACCATGGTGTGATCAGGTCTGGGGCTGTCCGGTGTGAACCCGACAGCCCCGGACCCGATTTTCACACAATGCAGCCCTATGGTGCCGGACAGGGCTGGATGGCAGCATTTTTGTGTCCGGGGTGAAAAATGCAGAGGTTTGCCAGAGAAAGAAAGTTGAGCATTTGGTGACTTCAGTATTTATAAGACAAATCTAGGATTACCTCTGCTTGCTTTACTCCTGGTTTTGTCTTAGGCCGGCTTCACACCACGTTTTTCCCCCTGTCAGGCTGTATCCAGTGCTTTGCAGGAGGCACCGGACACAGCCTGACAGGTCCGGACAAATAGAAGCGGAGAGTTAATATGCCCTGGGGTCCTGTTTGTAGCCAGATTCTGCAGAGCGCAGCTTCAGGAGCTGTCCCCTACTGAAATGGTGCTGAACCTCTTCACAGGGGACAGCTCCTGGGGCTGAAGGTCAGCGGAGCTCACGCTGAAGTGCAGCAGCCGGCGTCCGGGAACCTGGCAGACTCTCTGGAACCGGAAGAATCCGGTAGGATCTGGTTTGCTTAAATTTTTCACCCCGGACACAAAAATGATGCAAGCTCCGTTTTTGTGTCCGGGGCAAAAATCATTTGTAGCCTGATGCTGCCAGACAGGGACAAAACCGGATGGCAAATAGCTGCCATCTGGCCCTGTTCAGCACCATAGGGCTGCATTATGTCAAAAGTGGGACAGGGGCTTTCTGATTCACATCGTGGTGTGAAGTCGGCCTTACAAATACTGAGGTACAAATCTCACCAAATACTCGGTAAGTGCTACATTCTTCTGATGGTGCGGACTCCACCAATAAATAAGTGATCACATTCCTAACCTGTGCACAGGGGCGGACTGGCCCAGGTTGCAGGGAGGCATTTGCCCCCCAGGCCGGTGGTTTAGTCCCAGTTTAGAGCCGCCCCCTCAGTGAGAGCGGCCACGTGGGACCCGGGACGCAGCAGGCAGGACGCGGGCGTCAGCGTGGAGGCTGTGACCTGGGATTGGCGCGGCGGCAGCAGGCAGCTGGCAGGCTAGTGAAGCAGAGCCCGCACCCACATGCTCTTCAGTTGGCCTCTGTAGTGGTAGCACCCATCCCCCCGCTCTTCAGTTGGCCACCGGCTAGAAAAAGTCAACAACCCCCAGGGCAAGATCTGCCAGCCAGCCCCTGCCTGTGCATCGCTGATAACTTGTTTTCACCAACAAATCCAAATTAATGCAAACTACAGTTATTATACATCGCAGTAATACTGAGCGCACAGTGGTGTGCAGGAGCCATCTGTGTTTTACAGTCCACGCTACACTATAATAGGTATAACGCATAACAGGTATTTGCATATTGCTGAAGAATGGGTGGGCCCGGGTGGGTGGGCCCCTGGAGTCAATTTTCCTGGTGGGTGGGCCCCTGGAGTCAATTTTCCTGGTGGGCCCCAGTCACCCCAGTCCGGCGCTGGAGTAATCTATGTACTCTGGTCAATGATTGTACTGTGAGTGAATGGGTCCCTGTGAGTGAGACGCCGACCTCGAGCTGATGGGGACTTAGGCTGCCTTCAGACTTGCAGATGCATCTGCAAGCATCTGCATGCAGACCGCGGCCCCTATGTTTATAATGGAGTGCACGGCGGTCTGCAGATGCTTGCAGACTGCCGTTCGCTCTCATTGCCCGCCATTAGTGATCTGTGCGCATGCGGATGCCTGCGCACAAATCACACACTCTCGCCCGCACCCGGGACGCGAGATGTTGCGTCCTGGGTGCGGGCGAGAGTGTGTGATTTGTGCGCAGGCATCCGCATGCGCACAGATCACTAATGGCGGGCAATGAGAGCGCACGGCGGTCTGCAAGCATCTGCAGACCGCCGTGCGCTCCATTATAAACATAGGGGCCGCGGTCTGCATGCAGATGCTTGCAGATGCATCTGCAAAACGCTGCAGATGCATCTGCAAGTCTGAAGGCAGCCTTAAAGAGGTATTTCAATATCCAAGATCTTTTCCCATTATGTACTGTAGTAAGTGTAATAATGATATTAAAAAATACCTCAAAATAGAATTGTATTGTAGTATAGTTCTCCTGATAAGCAATGTATTTTCCTCATGTGCAGGGCATTGTAGGACCTTATGTATCCATGGGTATGACCACAAGCATCTATTTAACTTACTTTCCCTCTATGCCATGACTATTAATACCTGTAATTGTCCTGTAATGGCCTGCACATGAGGAATACATTGCTTATCAGAATAACAATAATACACTTCTAATTGGAGGTAGTGTATATGCTTATTACACTTAATACAGTGCCTTGTGAAAGTATTTGGCCCCCTTGAACTTTTCAACCTTTTGCCACATTTCAGTCTTCAAACATAAAGATATAAATTCTAATTTTTTTGTGAAGAATCAACAACAAGTGGGACACAATCGAGAAGTGGAACGAAATTTATTGCATATTTTAAACTTTTTTAACAAATAAAAAACTGAAAAGTGTGGCATACAATATTATTCAGCCCCCTTGAGTTAATACTTTGTAGCGTCACCTTTTTCTGCGATTACAGCTGCAAGTCATTTGGGGTATGTTTCTATCAGTTTTACACATCGAGAGACTGAAATTCTTGCCCAAAGGAGGCAAAGCCATTGTGGCAACCGAACTCCTGGGTGCCACACTAAGCAGTGTGGAGGAGGATAGACTAGTACCATCAGTGGTACCAGGCGTTATAGAGGAGTCAAAGGAAAACGTGTGCTCTAAAGTCATGTGTGCTGTTAAGAACATTTTGAAATATTATACCTGCAGTATCTATGTGATCAAAATACTGTGTGAAACGTTTTGTAAAAGACTGTTCAAAAGGACTCTGAGTTTATGTTGGTAACTCCCCTGTGTACGGGTCCTGGTTTATTAGACGGCCTGTAAAAAGGTATGGCTTGCTCTTCAACAGACCACACACCCAACCAGGATCACCCCAACAACAATCCCCCTTCCTATGTGGGGATGGCCGGGATGTGGACTAGAGGAGGGAGCCCTTCTCCTATGGCTACCTTCCCAGGCCATTAACTCACAACACATCGGACCCGTAGAAGCAAATTCTCTTGCGAAACGGCGTCATCATCCGCCCTCTGTGGTCACCTCCCTGCACCCTGTCATGAATCTTTGAACATACTGGATTAAAGAGACCACTGCTGCACAATACTGGTGAGTGCTGCCTCTTTCTTCATAAATCACAACACTTCTCTTCAGCAACATTTTTTCTACTGTGTCACATCAAGATGCCTGACCACATATTAGAAAATAGCAAACAAGCTTATGCCTAACATAGGTTCTGGCAAGGTGCCACCTGGTGAACACCACAGCATAAAGTACTTACACCTCGCAGTATGTTCAATTTATTTCATGTTTGTAATATTCAGTGAGAAACTAAAAGGCAATGGCTAATGACTCATGGTCTACCACTATGATATACTGGTGATAGTGGGTATAAATCAGGCAGAGAATTCCTCATCTCAATTGCGCTCACCAGTATGTGTTGTGTGGATAACATGACACCTATGATCGAGTTACTAGGCTCTGCCATTGCCAACTCCGAATCGGCAATGTATCACCTCAGATGTAAAATGATCATGGGAACTGATGGATGCCTTGCAAACTAGTTTTCTTACTATGCCGCCAATTCAAAAAGTGGGTAAAAATTTGATATCGTGATCAAAGTGAGGAGGAATAGTGTCCCTGAGGAAGGAGTCGGGTCTGGCTCCGAAACACGTCAGATGAAATAAAAAGCCACTTGCTACCAACCACTGTCTGGACGTCTCCTTCGTTGGCAGCGTGGGTCCGGTGAACACAGTCCTGTATATTTCTCTTTGATCACAGTCTCCGTTGATATGTGGACCTTGCAGCAGCCATCTTGCGTACATGCCGGTTGTGTGCTACACAACCTTTCCAGGTGAGCAGTGACCACCTATTCTTTGTATTTCATATTAAGGATAAGAAAAAAATTGGATATGGTAGTAAGTATGAATACACAGCTACATGTTACCGAACCCAAAACGCGTATAATGTGCTATAAAATATTCATAACTACTACTGTGTTTCCCCGAAAATAAGACACCGTCTTATATTAATTTTTGGTCTCAAAGATGCGCCATGTCTTATTTTCAGGGGATGTCTTATTTTTCCTTCCCACTACAGCCTCCCATCATCCCACTGCAGCCTCCCATCATCCACTGCAGCCTCCCATCATCCACTGCAGCCTCCCATCATCCCATTGCAGCCTCCCATCATCCCATTGCTGCCTCCCATCATCCCTATTACCCCATTGCAGCCTCCCATCGTTCCCAGTACCCCATTGCAGCCTCCCATCATCCCCATTACCCCACTGCTGCCTCCCATTGTCCCCAGTACCCCATTACAGCCTTCCATCATCCCCATTACCACACTGCTGCCTCCCATTGTCCCCAGTACCCCATTGCAGCCTCCCATCGTAGCCTCCCATCGTCCCCATTATCCCACTGCTGCCTCCCATTGTCCCCATTACCCCATTGCAGCCTCCCATTGTCCCCATTACCCATTGCAGCCTCCCATTGTCCCCATTACCCCATTGCAGCCTCCCATTACCCCATCGCAGCCTCCCACTACCATATGGTAGTGTACCTGCAAATAAAACAAAAAAGACACACACAAATCCATACTGTACACACACACACACGCACACACACACACAAACCCATAGCCACACACAAGCTGCTTCTTACCGGTTCTTTATCACTCCTCTGTGGTATTCTCCTGCTCCGGTGGTAAGCGAATCACAGTCCAGGATCCATGCGCCAATCACAGCCCAGGTACCGCGAGCCAATCAGAGGCCATGCATTGATGTCAGCTGGCCTCAGAATGGAAACACCAGGCATTAATAGCAAGCAATGGCAATGCAATAGCAATAGCAATAGCAAAAAAACGCTGATCCAAGGACCTGAGCACAGCAACATTTGAACCACAGTTCAAAGTTGCCCAGGACCTTCCCTAAGAAAGTGATGGCATTAAATACACAAAAACCTCTCAGCTATTGGCTGAGACGTGATTTCTGAGAAAGGGTGCGCTGGCAATTTAAATGAAATGAACCTGCAGTGTGCACTGCCTATGCGTGCTGCCCTGCAATCCGTAAGTGAAAAGAAGCAGAGGAGATGTGACAGGATGGCGCAGCAGCATGGAGGGACATCGTGGGCACGCGGACCGGGCGATTAACAGAGCAGGGAACAGGGGGATGCCTGCAGCATGATGGGACCCAATCTCCCTGTCTCTTGGAGATTGGTTCCGCAGTTAGAGACAAAGCAGTACCCCCTCCCTTACACCCCCTCCTTTTCGAGCCAGCAAAAAACCTTTTCATAAGAAGGGGAGCGTTAATATTCTCCCTAAGCTCCCAAGACCTCTCCTTCGGACCAATAACCTTCCAATCAACTAAAAACAATGTCTTTTCATTTCATGTCAAGAATGTCCTTGACCTCGATGACATTGCCAGCAGAGACAGGAGAAGGGAGAGTACCAGGATTTTGGAAATAGCGTCCAAGATTGACAGGCTTAAGGAGAGAGACGTGAAAAGAGTTGTGGATTAGCAAAGAGGGAGACAGCTTCAACCGGTAACATACCTCATTGATCCTATAAAGCACTTTGAAAGGACAGATGCACTGAAGAGCCAACTTGTAGGAGGAAGCTTGAGGTGAATGTGCCTAGAAGAGAGCCGAACCCTGTGCCAAGGTTGGAATGGGGAGGAATTCAGACATGTCTTAGTGACGTGATTTTTAATCTTGGTCTCAGACTAGATTTGGAGAAGTCTCTAGCCAGAGCTTCGACTGCTGGATTACTGGAAGCGGAACTCAAGTGGGTCGGAATCCTAGGGTGATACCCATAAACAACAAAAATGGAAAACTAGAAGAAGACTCTCCATCATGGTAGTTGCAAGAGAACTCTGCCCATGGCAATAAAGCGACCCAGTCACTATGGTGTGCGTTGACAAAGTGTCACAGGTACCTGATTCACCCATTCTACCTGGCCATTGAACTGCGGGTGATATGTCAAGGAGAAATCCAGAGAGACATCCTGCAGCTTGCAGAGGGATCACCAGAACTGTTAAACAAACTGTTATACCCTGTTGGACACAATGTGAAGATGTAAACCATGAAGACTGAGAATATGCTGGACAAGCAACTCTGCTGGCTTGGGTGCAGAGGGAAGACCGGACGGTGGAGAATCTATCCACCACAACCCAATTAACAGTACAAACAGAAGACACCGGTAAGTCGGTAATAAAATCCATGGCGATGTGCTGCCAAGGAGTGGATGGCACGTGAAGAGACAGAAGACGGCCAGTAAGGAGCATTTTAGGTGTCTTGTTGCAGGCACAAGAAGGACAAGCAGCAATAATGTCACTGACATCTAGGTGCAATTCGGGTCAGCAGTAGTGCCACAAAATCAGCTGCATCATTTTCTTCAACCCTACATGACCTGCAAGTTTAGACGGATGTCCCCAAAGAAATACTTATTTCCTGTCTTGCACAGGGATGAAAGTCTTACCCAGAGGTAGTTGCAACAGCTGGACCAGGGCAATGGTGATCATTCTGGAAGGATCGATGATGTGCCGGGTCTCCTCCTCTTGGTCATCAGTGAGAAAAGATCTGAATAAAGCATCAGCCTTGAAGTTTGTTTTTCTTAGCCGGGCGGAAGTGGAGACAACAGTTGAATCGGGAGAAGAATAAGGTCCATTGATCTTGACAAGGGTTAAGTTTTTGAGCCGACTGTAGGTAGGCCAAGTTCTTATGATTGGTGTAGATGATAACCGGATGAACCGCACTCTCACAACTTGATGGCCAACCAGTGGCGTAACAATTACGGTAGCAGCAGTCGCGAGCCTCCAACCGCCCCCTACGACCGTGATCGCAGCTCCTGCTTCACATGGATGTGCGCCCCCGAAGACACACATCCATGTGACAGTGCAGCAGCACAGGCTCAGTGAGTCAGGGTAGGAGAGGAGGAGAAGGGGGAGCCTCCTACTTACTGCTGCTGCTCCCGCCCCTCATCTCCTCTGATCTACTGGCTTCCTGCCCTGAGCTCCATTGGGGAGCACATACAGCAGGCCAGCACCTTCCCTCCTTCTCCTCTTCTGGAATCTTCAGGAGCCTGACGGATCAGCGAGGGAACCAGGGAGGTAAGTAAATATTTTTTTTTGCTGTAAATAAGTGAGTGTCAGTATGATCAGAGGACTATGGGGGAGGGGGGTTCGGGATTTTGGGTACTTCATATATAAGGCTGCATATATAATACTGCTCTATATGGAGAGGCTATAAGACGGTATTATACTATATGGAGAGGATATGAGGCTGTATTATACTATATGGAGACGCTATGAGGCTGTATTATACCATATGGAGGGCTATGAGGCTGTATTATACTATATGGAGAGGCTATCAGGCTGTATTACACTATATGGAGAGTCTATGAGGCTGTATTATGCTATATGGAGAGGTTATGAGACTGCATTATGATATATGGAGGGATGTGAGGCTGCAGTATATTATATGGAGAATAATGGGGGTTTATTATAATAATTGAGGGGACTAACTTATGAATGGAGGACTATAGGATGCATTATAATACATAGAGGACTAAGGGGATACATTGTAATAAATGGAGGAATATGGGGAAGCATTATAATAATTGGACGGCTATGGTGACGGGAGGAGGAGGACCATATAAACCAGGATGGGGGACATATATACCACGATAAGGGCCATATTCCAGGAGGAGGACCATATATAACATGATGAGGGACATTAATGCATAATGAAGGGGGAGAGGGGTCAATTTGTGAGTCGTTGCAGGATTTAAAATGTTACATGAGGCCCATTCATCTGACCAACGTGTGCGCGCGAGGGGAAGGGGGAAGCTCAGGTCTAAACTTTACACCAGGGCCCGCCAGACTCTGGTTACACCACTGCGGCCAACAACTGCTTATTGCCAATAGAATAGTTGCGCTTAAGGGGACAAGAATGCCTTTGAAAAGAATCTGCAGGTCACCTTCCTCCTAGAGCAGGGGTGGGGAACCTCTTTTTTTGCTAAGGGCCAATTAGAAATTTTTACCATCCTTCAGGGGCCGCACAAAATTATCAGCTTGAAAATCACCAATTTAAGCTATGAGGAACAAGCATGGGAAGTGGCACACTGAATTTATTCACTGGCTGAAAGACCAAAAGATTCTGCCATAAAATTGAGTTATACTGTGTGGTGTTCTGATAGGAGTGTGCCCTTTGTTTTCCTCTAGAATCGTCCCGTAGGTGAGCGCATCTATAGGGTGCATGGAACATGGGGTTGCTATGATGCTGTTTGGTTGCCCTGTGCATCATGCACATGTGACGCAAGCGGATGTGATGTAGGAGAAAAGGTAGATTCCAGCGATCATTGAAGGAACAGTGATAGACCTTTTTTTGCAAAAACTTCACCCCTCACCAACCTATAATCTACGCGTTTTGGCGGATGCCTTTATCAAGCTGAACAGTCTAGGGGGGTGAGGGTTGGATTTCTTTTTGATACATGTGTAACATGTTTGGATTCATTAAATATTGAAGAGTTTTTGCAAAAAAAGTCTATCACTGTTCCTTCAATGCTCGCTGGAAACTACCTTTTCTCCTTTACTTGGATATAGCTGTACTTAGTCTGGACGGGGCTACATCCGTGCTGGAGTGTCTGAAACGGCCATCAAGGTGGTGAGCTGAAATTTTTTCTTTGTTCATGTGATGTGATTGTAGGACAGCTGGGCGGGAGTGCACAGGCGCCGACAAATATTCTGTGATTGGCCAATTCCGGTCATGTGACCAGGTGCTATGGGGTTTAAAGTTCCAGGTTTTAAGATCCCTGTCACCTCCATGAATAAGCGGTGTCTAACAACATCAAAACGTATGTAGGAGGCGTTTCAGGGTCCCCTCTATTTGCCATGTAAGCACTAGCACTTTATGTACTATCTGTGCAATATGTGTGTATGTTTACAATGTTGCTTCTTTTGATTGTTGATTACTGTCTACAACTCACATGTACTGTTTAATCCTGTTATGTTAAGGGCTGATGTGGTAACCCTGCGGGAATGAGATGTATGATGATTTATAGATTCTGACTTGTTGTGGTACATGATGTGTTTGTAGCAATTGTAATAAATAGTGAAGCACATTAGGGAGTGTCTCTGTTAAATACAACTTCTATCCGTGTTTCTAAAAGAAATTGATGTTATAAATTGCGCTAATAAAAATTTGTTCTATGTAGCCACAATATCCATATTTTAGACTCTGTTTAATAAAACGAAGAATTGCTTGTTGACCATCGGTCTATGAAGAGCGCGAGCAGTAGAGAAGGCTTGTTTGAGGGATATTCCTCTTCAGAAGAAAACTCCTTTGAATTAGATCCGTTACAAGTCAAGGTTATGAGAGGTTTAACCACATCTGAGAAGTACTGGCTAAACTGCCAGTAGTAGTTGTCAAAACCCAGGAATCGCTGAATAGCCTTGATTCCAACAGGACATGGTCATTTTAGTACAGCAGACACCTTCTCAAGGATCAATTTCGAGAGATAACATAACCAAAGAAGGGCAGATATCTCTGTTCAAATAGGCATTTCTCAAATATGGTGACATGCCCCTCCAGGACCTTAGGATACTCAGAACCAGTTTTTTTTGAGGCTTCATCTCAGGGATCGCAGGGACCGAGACCCAGCTCTGTGGACCTGGCGGTGTCATTAAAAGTTCGGTGTGGGTAGCTCTCTTTCTTAGCGAAGGGTATCTGGTGTGGAGGGTTCATTCTGGAAGGGATAACTGGACTTGGGGATACTTGTTAATTTTACGTGACGCCACCCGCAGGTTGCGGCTATAGATGGCTGCCGCTGCACGACAGTTCTCCTAGGGGCCAATGGTTGGGTGGCAGCAATGTTCTTTTAGTCCTCTACGGGTAGGGCTGACCACCTAAGGTAGCCGAAGGTACCTGAGTGAGTTGGTAGTTGTGTTTCTGGTGCTTTTGACGCGTCAAGAAAGTTCACAGACACAGCAGGTTGCAGTCTTCAGTTCTTTTACTCACTGTCTTTGTGTAACAGCCCACTGAGTTCTCGGAGGCAGGGATCCAGCTACTCTTGTGTAGGAGGATGACACATAACTGGCACCCCTTCTCTGTCCTTTCTCAGCATCTTTACACTGCGCTTGCCTTGCCTGTCCTGCCTTTTGCTTTGTCACATAGAGCTCTGAGCCAGTGACTGTGGGCTTTTCTTAGGGGTGAACGTGCAGTATCTCCCTTTAGCCCTATGGTTGCTACCTTTTCAACAGATGTGTGCAGAAGTCGACTGTGTTCCCATGGAAGTATCACAGCCTCCGGGTTGCTAGTTGAGCGTGATCTGTGTTTGCCACTAGACTTGGGGTTCCCGGAGCCCCTGTTCTTTGGCCTAGTCCCTCCACTGCCTTGCGCTTGACAATGGATACGACTCCCACGGGTGGAATAGTCACTTCCCATGTGTCTGGGACCCTCTCTCTTCCTCCTTTAGCCACTTGGGTGTTTTTTCTGCTCCTCAGTCTGGCCTTAAGATGAGCTCACACTTGCAGCAGTCCTATGGACACAAGTTCTTTCTTTTTATGACAGGCTTTCTTGCTCTAACTTCACTCCAAGTCGACTCTAGCTGCTTCACTCTCCTCTCTGCTGTTCAGCTGTTTCTCCATCTGCTGTATAACTGTCTCTCCTCCTTTTAGATCTTTCCCACTCTTTTTATACCCTTTTGTCATGTGTCCCACATCATCTACATGTGTTCTTCCTGACCTCACTCCTTCCAAGTTCTCCTTCTAACTACCGTATATACTCGCGTAGAAGCCGAGTTTTTCAGCCCAAAAATTGGGCTGAAAAGTACCCCCCTCGGCTTATACGCGAGTCAGTGCTGTATACCGATGTATACATCGGTACATACCGATGTATTCATCGGTATACAGCAGCCCCCGCATCCCCAGTAATCCAGGGCCCCCCCAGCGTCTCTCCGGTCACCTGAAAAGCAAACTATACTTATCAGTGTCCGCTGTCCGCGCCCGCTCGCCTCTGCCGTCTGCGATCCTACATCTTCATGCGGCGTCTTCCGGGTTCCTGTGCTCGTCGCAGGGAATGACGTCATTCCCTGCGACGAGCACAGGAAACCGGAAGACGCCGCATGAAGAAGGAGGATCGCAGACGGCAGAGGCGAGCGGGCGCGGACAGCGGACACTGATAAGTATAGTTTGCTTTTCAGGTGACCGGAGAGACGCTGGGGGGGCCCTGGATTACTGGGGCCCTGTATACTACCGCTGGGGCTGCAATCTACTACCACTGGGGCTGTATATACTACCACTGGGGCTGTATATACTACCACTGGGGCTGTATATACCACTGGGGCTGTATATACTGCTGGGGCCCTGTATACTACCGCTGGGGCTGCAATCTACTACCACTGGGGCTGTATATACTACCACTGGGGCTGTATATACTACCACTGGGGCTGAATATACCTGTGGGGCTGCTGTATACTACACTGGGGCTGTATATACCTGTGGGGCTGCTGTATACTACCACTGGGGCTGTATATACCTGTGGGGCTGCTGTATACTACACTGGGGCTGTATATACCTCTGGGGCTGCTGTATACTACACTGGGGCTGTATATACCTCTGGGGCTGCTGTATACTACCACTGGGGCTGTATATACCTGTGGGGCTGCTGTATACTACCACTGGGGCTGTATATACCTCTGGGGCTGCTGGATGCTACCACTGGGGCTGTATATACCTGTGGGGCTGCTGTATACTACCACTGGGGCTGTATATACCTCTGGGGCTGCTGTATACTACCACTGGGGCTGTATATACTTCTGGGGCTGCTGTATACTACCACTGGGGCTGTATATACCTCTGGGGCTGCTGGATACTACCACTGGGGCTGTATATACCTCTGGAGCTGCTGGATGCTACCACTGGGGCTATATATACCTCTGGGGCTGCTGTATACTACCAATGGGGCTGTATATACCTCTGAGGCTGCTGTATACTACCTCTGGGACTGCTGTATACTACCACTGGGGCTGCTGTATACTACCACTGGGGCTGCTGTATACTACCACTGGGGCTGCTGTATATACCTTTGGGGCTGCTGTATACTACCTCTGGGGCTGCTGTATACTACCTCTGGGGATGCTGTATACTACCACTGGGGCTGTATATACCTCTGGGGATGCTGTATACTACCACTGGGGCTGTATATACCTCTGGGGATGCTGTATACTAACTACTGGAGCTGCTGCTGTATATACCACTGGGGCTGCTGCTGTATACTACCACTGGGGAGGCTGCTGTATACTACCATTGGGGGGCCTGTATACCACACTGCTGGGGCTGTATACCTGTGCTGGAGTCCACCCTCGGCTTATACACGAGTCAATAGGTTTTCCCAGGTTTTGGGGGCAAAAGTAGGGGGGTCGGCTTATACACGGGTCGGCTTATACACGAGTATATACGGTACTTACTTCACCACCCAACCCCACTACAATGGTTCCTAGTGTGATCTGGATGTCCCGGCACTAGTCTGTGCCCTCTTACCCGTGAGTATGCAAATGGAGTCCGTGGAGCCTCGATTAAGAGTCTCAAACACGGGACTAGCCCTCCAGGGAAGGACCTAGCCCTGTGATGTTGGTCTACCAGGCATTGCTCCCACCTAGCCAGAATCCTACTCGACACTGATGAGAGGCAATACAGCTGTCTGTGGATGGATACCAGACTCTGTTAATTCCCTTGTCATGTCCTTAACTTGTAGTGGGATATTGACTAGAAGGGCCACTTAATAAGGTGGTTATGGTGGTCTCCGCAAGGATTCCACCCCAGGGCTAGGTCCTTCCCTGGAGGGATATCTGGCTAGTTACGTGTTTGAGACTCTTAATCAAGGCTCCACGGACTTCATTTGCATATTCAAATTTCCAGGGGGTAATGCATCATGGATTTCACTGTGTTTGAGCGCTTTAGCCGGCTGTCCGCAGTGTTTTTCTTGACTGGTCTCCCTGAGATCAGTGATTGCTTTGTGATCTTACCCGTGAGTGGGATACTACACCCTAGCAGGGGTGCAGTACCTCTTTGGCGACTGATCCGCAGGGGTGCCACTATGACATAGAGAGAATTCTCTAGCAACCCTTGAAGAACCTGACGGACATTTCTCCTAACAGTAGGAGATGAGGAAAACACAAGGATATCATCCAGATACACAACAACACAAACATAGTGAAGGTCGCGTAAGATGTCGTTGACAAACTCCTGAAACATCGCGGGTGCTTTACGTAGTCCACAAGGCATTATCTGTCATGTATAGTGACCATCACGAGTGTTGAAGGCGGTTTTCCACTTGTCTCCGGAGCAAATCCTAACAAGATTGTCAGCACTACGGAGGTTTAATTGGTGAGAATCCTGGATCCCGAAGGCAATCGAAGAGTTCTAGATTAAGAGGAAGAGGATATTTATACTTTACCATGATTGCATTGAGACCCCAATAGTCAATGCACATACTTAAAGACCCATCCTTTTTTTTTCACAAAAACAATTGCTTCAGCTGGGGAGGAGGATTTCTGGATGAACCCCTGGGCCAAGTTTTCTTTAATATAGTCGGACATGGCTTGAGTCTTAACTGGTGACAGTGGGTAAATCTGGCCTCTTAGAGGGATAGACCTGGCAATGAGATAAATGGGGCTTTCATACAACCTGTGTAGTAAAATTATCTCTGCTTCTTTCTCGTCTAACACATCCGCATAGGAACAGTAGACCGAATGTAAACCGGGCAAGGCCAAAGGGAGCTGCAGGGAGTGACCTTGTTGCACAGGTGTGAGACAATGATGATGACATGACTGGCCACAATGAAGGACATCACCTGTCCGCTAATCCAGAACCAGTTCATGGGTGCCTAACCATGAAAGACCTAGCAGAAATGGAGGAGAAAGGTTTGGCAGCACATAGAAAGTGATTTTCTCTTTTTGGAGAGCCCAACTCTGAAGTTCGAACTCTTCCGTCATGCGTAGAATGGAATCCTTCAATGGTCTTCCATCAACAGAGGTGATGAAACAAGGATGCTGCAAATGAACAACAGAAATTCTGAACTGACGAAATACAGCTTGTTGAACAATGTTGCCAGCAGAACCGGAATGGAGGTAAGCCATCTCAGAAAATCGCCTGTCATCAGCAGACTCCTTTATATACACAGTAAGGGGTAGAGATGGATCACTCTTACCTAGGGAGGTCTTTTTTACCTTATCTATGTGGAGGAGATTCCCAGACTCTTGGAACATCAGCGGCGAAAATGGGTAGCATTTCCGCAACATAGGCATAGGTTCTTGGCAAACCTCTCCTCACAGTATCGATTATACAACTTGATGTGATTGACCTCCAAAGGCTCTGGAACTCAGGCTGAAGCTGGATCAGATGGAAAGAGTGGTCTTTGGAAAGATGGAACTGAAGGGGGAAATCGCCTCTCATGAGTTTTCTTCCTGGACCGCTGTTAAAGGCTGAGGTCGATTCGGATAGCAAGGGAGATTAAGTCATCCAAGGTAACAGGTAAATCCCAGATTGCCAATTCATCTATAAGTCTTCCAGATAACCGTTTCCGGAAGGCTCCAATCAAGGGCTTGTCGGTCCACTGAAACTCGGATGCCAGAGTGCAGAACTGAATGGCATACAGAAAGACTGAGAGAACAGCTTGTTTACAGTTGAAGAGAGCGAAGAGGCGAAGGCCCGGATGTAGTGGCGACCACCGGCTCAAGCACAGGAGCCTATAAGGAAGGAGGAGCTGCAACCATTTGCATGTTAGTTAGACGTTGATCGACTGAAGTCATATAGGTCAGCATCCGAGTTTGCATCTCATGGTGTCGGTCAAGTTCCTGATATAAATCCGCAAGTAGCGTTGCAATGGTGGGCTGGACAGCCTGAAGAGAATTGAGACAGGCATAAAACTCACCAGTTTTTCCTGGCTTTGTAAAAGACTGGCCAGTTCCCTCTAGGCAGAGAATTTGTAATGTCAGGGATCCGGTAACGTGGAATGTGAACCCACTAGACCACAGAGATCTCTGTGGAAACTGGACCCAAGGAACCAAACGGACTATGACATCAGAGAAATGCAAGAATTTTATTGAAAAAATGGAAGAACCCACAAGAGAGGACCCCCTGGGCAGAGGCATCGACCTCCTCCAAGGGAGAACCAGCAAGCGAATAACTATACAGGGGTTGACCTGGCACAGCCTTGGGGGCTCTGAGTGCAATGACTTCAAGACCAAAGGGTGACTCAAGGGGAACAGAGTCTATGAGGGGAGCAAGAGGTTCAGGGAACTGGATGGGAAAAAACAAAGAGGAACCGGGCTAGCCAGGAGAATCCAGAGGAGGCACAAGGCTGTGTCACCGAGGGATGGTCCAGAGGGGTCCGGAGGGTAATGACTGAGCCCATAGGGATGAAGACAAGAATGGCAAGACTCCAAGCAGCCATAAGACCAGAATGGGGACACCAGCAATAAAAGAAAAAACACCAGACATTAATAGCAAGCATTGGCAAGGCAATAGTGAGCAAGTGCTGATCTGAGGACCTGAGCACAGCAATGTTTGAACCACAGTACAAAGTTTCCCAGGCACCTCCCTTAACAAGTGAGGGCCTTAAATACACAAAACCCTCTCAGTAATTGGCTGAGACGTGATATCTGAAAAAGCGTGTAGCGGCCCTTTAAATGAGATGAATCTGTGGTGCATGCTACCTATTCGTGTGGCCCTGCAATCTGGAAGTGACGGGAAGAAGAGGGGATGCGACAGGATGGCACAGCAGCATGGAGGGACATCACTGGAGCATGCACTAAGTGAGTAAGGGGGAAGATGCCTGCAGGGTGACAGGACCCGGTCTTCCTGTCCCTTGTAGATGGGTCCCACAGTTAGGGATATAACTGTTTGTGTATCTAATATATAAAGCTGAATGTGTGTATGTGTGTGTGTATGTGTATATATCCAGGATTGGCATCTACACCGTCGCAACTACAGCTACAAAAATTTGCACAGTCACACGTCTGGACCCCGGGAGCGTCATAGGCTATGTTGTGAGGCGAAATTTTAACCCTGCGTGTTCCAGTTCACCAAACAATTTTGCCCCTATCTATATAATGGGGAAAAAGTGCATGGAAAAGTGTTGGAGGAAAATCGACAGCTGTCAGCTATAGAGACAAAATTTTGCACAGTCACACGTCTGGACCCCAGGAGCGTCATAGGCTATATTGTGAGGCGAAATTTTAACCCCGCACATTCCAATTCACCAAACAATTTTGCCCCTATCGACATAATGGGGAAAAAGTGACAGTTACCAGTTGACAGTTGTGAATGAGAGGGGCTTAATGATAGCACCAAAGACTAACAGCACATACCAGCATATAGTCACTAAGGTGGGGCCCCAACATGAGATATTCACCACAAACAGGGACATGTATATACACCACACGCACACAAAGAGTAACAGCAAGTGTATAGTCGCTAAAGTGCAGCACCAACATTGGATACTCACCACGCACCCGAACAAACACACACCACAAAGAGACACACACAACACAGAGACATACACACACACCCCAAGGGGACACACACACACTCAATAGCAACACATGCACTCACCCCACAGGGACATACACACCACAAAGAGACACACATAACACAGACACACACCACACAGACCCCCCCCCACAGGAACACACATACATAGCCACCCTATAGGGACACATGCACTCACCCCACAGGGACACACACACCACACAGACCCCCCCCACAGGGACACACACACATACACACCCTATAGGGACACATGCACTCACCCCTCAGGGACACACACACCACAAAGTGACACACACAACACAGACACACACACCCCACACAGACACCCCCCCACAGGGACACACACATACACACCCTATAGGGACACATGCACTCACCCCACAGGGACACACACCACAAAGAGACACATACAACACAGATACACACACACACCACAGACCCCCACACAGGGGCACACACACATACACACCCTATAGGGACACATGCACTCACCCCACAGGGACACACACACCACAAAGAGACACACACAACAGAGACACACACCACACAGACCCCCCCCCACAGGGACACACACATACACACCCTATAGGGGCACATGCACTCACCCCACAGGGACACACACACACACCACAAAGAGACACACACAACAGAGACACATACCACACAGACCCCATCCCACAGGGACGCACACATACACACCCCAGGGACACACACACCACACAGACAGACACAGATGTGCACAAATCACCTCACACAACTCGCCTCATACGTGTGCTATCTTTATTTTCCAAACATAAACATCTGATTAAAAACAGCCAATGTGCAACACGTGCCATATAGGGAATTAAGGCAGATGTCAGTCACATGAGCTGTCTATTATGTGTATGTGTGAGGTAACATATACTGCCCGGCCAGGGGGAGGGTTTACTGTTGGCTGGAGATTTATTAGGCTGCCTATAGCAATCAATCACAGCTCAGCTTCTATTTTCCTACAGGTCATTAATATGACATATTCAAATTCTTTTTTGTTATAGCTAACAGCAGTTATTTATTAACCCGGGCGTAGCCAGGTACTACAGCTAGTATATATATATATATACATATATACAGTCATGCCAAAAGTTTTGAGAATGACACCAAAATGATATTTTCACATGATCTGCTGCCCTCTGGTTTTTATTTGTGTTTGTCTGATGTTTATATCACATACAGAAATATAATTGCAATCATATTATGAGTACCAAAAGGTTATATTGACAGTTAGAATGAGTTAATGCAGCAAGTCAATGTTTGCAGTGTTGACCCTTCTTCTTCAGGACCTCTGCAATTCTCCCTGGCATGTTCTCAATCTACTTCTGGACCAAATCCTGACTGATAGCAGTCCATTCTTGCATAATCAATGCTTGCATTTTGGCAGAATTTGTTGGTTTTTCCACCCGTCTCTTGATGATTGACCATAAGTTCTCAATGGGATTAAGATCTGGGGAGCTTCCAGGCCATGGACCCAAAATCTCTATGTTTTGTTCCCTGAGCCATTTAGTTATCACCTTTTGCTTTATGGCAAGGTGCTCCATCATGCTGGAAAAGGCATTGTTGGGCGCCAAACTGCTCTTGGACGGTTGGGAGAAGTTGCTCTTGGAGGACATTCTGGTACGATTCTTTATTCATGGCTGTATTTTTAGGCAAGACTGTGAGTGAGCCGATTCCCTTGGCTGAGAAGCAACCCCACACATGAATGGTTTCAGGATGCTTTACAGTTGGCATGAGACAAGACTGGTGGTAGCGCTCACCTCTTCTTCTCTGAATAAGCTGTTTTCCAGATGTCCCAAACAATCGAAAAGGGGATTCATCAGAGAAAATGACTTTACCCCAGTCCTCAGCAGTCCACTCCCTGTACCTTTTGCAGAATATCAGTCGGTCCCTGATGCTTTTTCTGGAGAGAAGTGGCTTCTTTGCTGCCCTCCTTCAAACCAGGCCTTGCTCAAAGAGTCTCCGCCTCACAGTGTGTGCAGAAGCACTCACACCAGCCTGCTGCCATTCCTGAGCAAGCTCGGCACTGCTGGTAGTCCGATCCCGCAGCTGAAACAGTTTTAAGATACAGTCCTGACACTTGCTGGTCTTTCTTGGGCGCCCTGGAGCCTTTTTGACAACAATGGAAGCTCTCTCCTTGAAGTTCTTGATGATGCGATAGATTGTTGACTGAGGTGCAATCTTTCTAGCTGCGATACTCTTCCCTGTTAGGCCATTTTTGTGCAGTGCAATGATGGCTGCACATCGTGTTTCTTTAGAGATAACCATGGTTAACTGAAGAGAAACAATGATACCAAGCACCAGCCTCCTTTTAAAGTGTCCAGTGGTGTCATTCTTACTTAATCATGACTGATTGATCGCCAGCCCTGTCCTCATCAACACCCACACCTGTGTTAATGGACCAATCACTAAAATGATGTTAGCTGCTCTTTTTAAGGCAGGACTGCAATGATGTTGAAATGTGTTTTGGGGTTTAAAGTTAATTTTCTAGGCAAATATTGACTTTGCAAGTAATTGCTATTAAGCTGATCACTCTTTATGACATTCTGGAGTATATGCAAATTGCCATTAGAAAAACTGAAGCAGTAGACTTTGTAAAAATTAATATTTGTATCATTCTCAAAACCTTTGGCCATGACTGTATATACTGTATATACAGGGGCGTAACTTCTACAGGTGCAGGGGTTGCGATCGCACCTGGGCCTTGCAGCTTACGGGGCCACAAAAGTCACTTTGGTCCATAGAAAAAGACTAATACTATTAAAGATTTGCAATAATTGGGGGCCCCGTTGGAGCTTTTGCATTTGCCACTGGACCTGAAGTTACGCCACTATATATATATATATATATATATATATATATATAATATATATATATATATATACACAGTGCACCCCTGTATATACAGTGCCTTGTGAAAGTATTCGGCCCCCTTGAACTTTTCATTCTTTTGCCACTTTTCAGGCTTCAAACATAAAGATGTAAATTCTAATTTGTTTGTGAAGCATCAACAAGTGGGACACAATCGTGAAGTGGAGCGAAATTTATTGCATATTTTTAATTTTTTTAACAAATAAAAAACTGAAAAGTGGGGCGTGAAGTATTATTCGGCCCCTTTACTTTCAGTGCAGCAAACTCACTCCAGAAGTTCAGTAAGAATGTCTGAATGATCCAATGTTGTCCTAAATGACTGGTAATGATAAATAGAATCCACCTGTGTGTAATCAAGTCTCCGTATAAATGCACCTGCTCTGTGATAGTCTCAAGGTTTTGTTCCAAGTGCAGAGAGCATCAAAAAGACCAAGGAACACACCAGGCAGGTCCGAGATACTGTTGTGGCGAAGTTTAAAGCCAGATTTGGATACAAAAAGATTTCCCAAGTTTTAAACATCTCAAGGAGCACTGTGCAAGCGATCATATTGAAATGGAAGGAGTATCAGACCACTGCAAATCTACCAAGACCCAGCCGTCCTCTAAAACTTTCATCTCGAACAAGGACAAGACTGATCAGAGATGCAGCCAAAAGGCCCATGATCACTCTGGATGAACTGCAGATTTCTACAGCTGAGGTGGGAGAGTCTGTCCATAGGACAACAATCAGTCATACACTGCACAAATCTGGCCTTTATGGAAGAGTGGCAAGAAGAAAGCCATTTCTCAAAGATATACATAAAAAATCTCATTTGAAGTTTGCCACAAGCCACCTGGGAGACACCAAACATGTGGAATAAGGTCCTCTGGTCAGATGAAACCAAAATCAAACTTTTTGGGCACAATGCAAAATGATATGTTTGGTATAAAAGCAACACAGCTCATCACCCTCAAAACACCATCCCCACAGTCAAATATGGTGGTGGCAGCATCATTGTTTGGACCTGCTTTTCTTCAGCAGGGACAGGGAAGATGGTTAAAATTGATGGGAAGATGGACCGAGCCAAATACCATTCTGGAAAAAAAACCTGTTGGAGTCTGCAAAAAACCTGAGATTGGGACAGAGATTTATCTTCCAACAAGACAATGATCCCAAACATAAAGCAAAATCTACAATGGAATTGTTCAAAAATAAACGTATCCAGTTATTAGAATGGCCAAGTCAAAGTCCAGACCTGAATCCAATCGAGAATCTGTGGAAAGAGCTGAAAACTGCTGTTCACAAACGCTCTCCATCCAACCTCACTGAGCTTGAGCTGTTTTGCAAGGAAGAACAGGCAAGAATTTCAGTCTCGATGTGCAAAACTGATCGAGACATACCCCAAGCGACTTGCATCTGTAATTGCAGCAAAAGCTGGCACTACAAAGTATTAACTCAAGGAGTGCGAATAGTATTGCACGCCCCACTTTTCAGTTTAAAATTTTTTTTAAAAGTTTAAAATATCCAGTAAATTTCGTTCCACTTCACGATTGTGTCCCACTTGTTGTTGATTCTTCATAAAAAAATTTTAATTAACATCTTCATATTTGAAGCCTGAAAAGGTTGAAAAGTTCAAGGAGGCCGAATACTTTCACAAGGCACTGTGTATGAATATGTATATATATATATACTGTGGTCAAAGTCTAGTCTGAACTGGGCAAGCTGCACTACTGAACAATATTCCCAAAAGTGTCCACAGCAGCACACAGTCACTGCCAATCATGTGGATAGATAGATAGATAGATAGATAGATAGATAGATAGATAGATAGATAGATAGATAGATAGATAGATAGGTAGATAGATAGATAGATAGATAGATAGATAGATAGATAGATAGACAGACAAAAGTGAAAAAAAACAGGGATCACTCCCAAAATAGGTAAAGAAAAGTGGATATTTACTGGTCCATAGCGACGTTTCAGCAGATTGCTCTACGTTTCTCAAGCAATGTGCTCACAATAAACACACTTAAATAGTGATACAGGTGTATAGCAATCAATTAATTATTCAATTCTCTAATGTACATACATAAATTCATGCAGTGTAGATTTCATGTGTAACATATACTTCTATATAAATAATCATGTCCATAAGCACAAATAATTTGGCAATAATTTGCGTTGGCAACCTGACTTACGCCAACCTCAAACCACACCTTACTGCTCATCACCTTCATGAAGTGGACCTCCTCCCCAACATAGATTGTGCGGAGGGAGTCTTATGGGAAGATGGTCACACAATAGGGTTGATCTGTTGATATAGCGTCAATGACCAGTACCTTGTTCGGCTAGGAAGCCAAACCCCTCTGCTGTATGAATGCCAGCTTGCCTTGGGTACATTGGCCATCAAAGGCATTGGCCTTAGGCTCATGCGAACACTGTCAGGTGATTGCATCCATGAGCCGAATCTCTTCAAGAAAGGAGATGGACGGGGTGGTTGATGCCGTATTGGATTGTTGCTTCGAAGGGGTAGGGGTCCCCACATGACATTCTCCCCATCAAAGGCCTCTGCAGGGTTGCTACACAAAGCTGGGAAACTGGACCTTCTGCCTTCTTCATCTTCTTCCTTGGCCTCCTCATCCTCCTGTGGCACCGGTTGCAGGTATAATAAAGTCAAGCATGCTGCAATATCCTCCAAGTGGGACATTTGATGCTCCCGGCTGGCAAGGGGAAAAACTCACCTCCTGACTGTGAGTTCCTCAGGTCCTGCTCTGAGACCAGTACTGGATCTTGACCTCGCTGCATATGAGGCCCAATTGGGGTAGCGTGGTGGAGCTCCAGGTGACATATGTGTCCTGTGTGGGGTGCTCCGATTATGGTGCTGAAGCACCTTCTGCCCCTGGTGTAGTGAGGAAGATGATATCCTCCAGAGCTGGCAAATCTTGCGGTAGATGCATTATTAATATCACTGTATACTGCAAGCACATAGCAAAAACAACAAGGAAAAAATTAGCAAATACCCTAAAATATATAAAAGTAAAATGCTATAGTGCATAAAAATAAATAGGGTACTTGGTGATATTATTTTAATTAAAAATATGTGCAAGCTATCCCACCGCAACAAGGTGACCTCATCGGGACGGTCCCAACCTAGCAGTATTAAAAACCTTACCATATGCCCTGTGACATGTGTATGGCAAGGAATGAGTAGGCCTGGGGCCCAACAGAGAAATGTAACTATGCAGTAGGTGCCAGAAACACAAAAATGCTGCCTCAGGACCACAAATTTCCAAATAGACAAAATAAAGTCAGCGTGATCAACAGTGCAATTAAAAAATGGTTGGATCTCACAAATTCCCAGAAATGGTTTATTCTTTCTATGTAGCTGCACCAGAAGGGCAATAATCAGAGATGTGGGTGCTTGACCTGTAATGCACTGTGTGATAGCTCCAGCCCTTACAAGGGCAGTACCCAAGTTGGTACTAGACTTTGTGTGTCAAGATGCAATCTCATTAAAGAGATCTCATCAGAGGAGAGTACATGCAAGGAAAATGGGGCGTAAAGATTTAAGTACTAATTCCATCAAAGCAGCATTGCAGATGGAAGGAGGGTGCTGCAATGGCAACAAACCCCCACAAGAACTGTAAATTGTTACAATGCTGTTGGACCAGTAGAGGGGAGGGTTGTTTCGTCATTTTGACCAGCCTTTCTCCAGGCTATTTTCACTAATTATTTTTGTATTCTAACATACTGTGCAGACAGTCTATCCTGGTCATTATAATATCAATATCACATTAGTGTAAGTTGGGTTTATGCTACCTATCACCCACTAGGATATGTTATTAAGTAGCTTTTTTTATATATACAGTGCCTACAAGTAGTATTCAACCCCCTGCAGATTTAGCTGGTTGACACATGCGGAATTAACTTGGCATTGTGACATTTGGACTGTAGATCAGCCTGGAAGTGGGAAATGCACTGCAGCCACAAAACATTTTTTTTTTTTCTTTTTAAAGCGTTAAAAGTTAATTCAGAGGGTCATTTATTATTCAACCCCTCAAACCACCAGAATTCTGTTTGGTCCCCCTAAAGTATTAAGAAGTAGTTCAGGCACAAATAACAATGAGCTTCACATGTGTGGATTAATTATCTCTTTTGCCAGCCTTTTCTGACTATTTAAGACCCTCCCCAAACTTGTGAACAGCACTCATACATGGTCAACATGGGAAAGACAAAGGAGCATTCCAAGGCCATCAGAGACAAGATCGTGGAGGGTCACAAGGCTGGCAAGGGGTACAAAACCCTTTCCAAGGAGTTGGGCCTACCTGTCTCCACTGTTGGGAGCATCATCCGGAAGTGGAAGGCTTATGGAACTACTGTTAGCCTTCCACGGCCTGGACAGCCTTTGAAAGTTTCCTCCCGTGCCGAGGCCAGGCTTGTCCGAAGAGTCAAGGCTAACCCAAGGACAACAAGGAAGGAGCTCCGGGAAGATCTCATGGCAGTGGGGACATTGGTTTCAGTCAATACCATAAGTAACGTACTCCACCGCAATGGTCTCCGTTCCAGACGAGCCCGTAAGGTTCCTTTACTTTTAAAGCGTCATGTCAAGGCTCGTCTACAGTTTGCTCATGATCACTTGGAGGACTCTGAGACAGACTGGTTCAAGGTTCTATGGTCTGATGAGACCAAGATCGAGATCTTTGGTGCCAACCACACACGTGACGTTTGATGACTGGATGGCACTGCATACGACCCCAAGAATACCATCCCTACAGTCAAGCATGGTGGTGGCAGCATCATGCTGTGGGGCTGTTTCTCAGCCAAGGGGCCTGGCCATCTGGTCTGCATCCATGGGAAGATGGATAGCACGGCCTACCTGGAGATTTTGGCCAAGAACCTCCGCTCCTCCATCAGGGATCTTAAGATGGGTCGTAATTTCATCTTCCAACAAGACAACGACTAAAAGCACACAGCCAAGAAAACCAATGCCTGGTTCAAGAGGGAAAAAATCAAGGTGTTGGAGTGGCCTAGTCAGTCTCCTGACCTTAACCCAATTGAAAACTTGTGGAAGGAGCTCAAGATTAAAGTCCACATGAGACACCCAAAGAACCTAGATAACTTGGAGAAGATCTGCATGGAGGAGTGGGTCAAGATAACTCCAGAGACCTGTGCAGGCCTGATCAGGTCTTATAAAAGACGATTATTAGCTGTAATTGTAAACAAGGGTTATTCCACAAAATATTAAACCTAGGGGTTAAATAATAATTGACCCACACTTTTATGTTTAAAGTTTATTAAAATTCAACTGAGCAACATAACTTTTTGGTTTGTAAGATTTATGCTTCTGTTAATAAATCCTACTCTCGTTTGCAGTTTGAAGTCTCTAACGTATTTGCATCTTATCAAACCAGCTAAATCTGCAGGGGGTTGAATACTACTTGTAGGCACTGTATGATGCCCCTTTCACATCTGGGTTTTTTGAAAAATGCAGCAGTTGCGGTCAAAAAACCGCATCTGACGCATTTACCGCATAACGGCCGCACTTGCGGCACACTTGTGGCAAGCCCCATGCATTGTCTTTGGGGCTTACGGTAAATGTGCGGCAGGTGCGGCAAGTGCGTTTCCGGTCAGCAGCGTTTTTTTCGAGGCCGCAACTGACACAACTACCGGAACCGCACTTGCTGCGCCTGCCGCATACTTACCGCAAGCCCCATAGACAATGCATGGGGCTTGCCACAAGTGTGCCGCAAGTGCGGCCGTTATACAATAAATGGGGCAGATGCGGTTTTTTTACCGCAACTGCCGCATTTTTCAAAAATCTCAGATGTGAAAGCAGCTTTATATGTGTATCTATTTATCTCCTCTGTGATCTTGAAATTAATATGTAGGTATATGTGTGTGCTCTAATTTCTTAAGTAATCATTTTCTATCATTTTTTTTAGTATATTACTATAATGATAGAAAACTATTACTTATAATATAATAATATATTATAATTATATTATAAGTAATAGTTTTCTATCATTTTTTGAGTATATTACTGTATTCATTCTCCGTTATAATTTATATTCTTGATTTTATTATATCATGTTAATAAAATGTAATACTTTTATCATAATTAGTTGTAGATCATGTTGATAGGTATAGTATATTTTCAAATGCACCACAACATATAAATATACATTTTGGTATTTCTAAGGTGATGAGAAAATGCTTTAAAAAGCTATGTGTTAAGGAAGCCTAAGATAAAAAAAAACCTTATAGATTTGTATTTTTTAACACTATTTTAAGAATGATCTTTTGTCACAGCCAAGAAATCGCAAGATTTCCATGCAATTCCTAAATTGTAAATATATTCCACTTGTGATTTTAATAGTAGTTGCCCCCATTCTGATAAGTCTGAGCCGAAATATTTAACATTCTACATTTAATAGAGGACAATTAGATAACTTCACATTTTTACACAGTAATGGGATTTGCAAGTGGTTGCTGCCAAATTCAATTGCCTTTAAACTGTCATGTGTAACCTACACTCAATGCACAAATTACAACAGAAATTACTGTCTAATTACCCCTCGGGGTGTCTGCTTTAATAAAAGTGACATGTTCTGTGTGCAGGAGTTGAACTCCCCTACACACTTCTCTGCTCACTTCAATTATGATTAAAAAGTAGCTTGTCACGTAACAATGCCAGTCTGCATCTGTGCAATGTCGAGCGGCCTCTGACAGATCTGCACTCCTGTAAACACCAAGAAATTTGATGATAAATTTTGATCCGAAACATATGCAACCAATTACGGAACCGAAACTTTAAAACAACATCAAAACAAGATGAGTCTAAACTTTGACCTCAGTCAAGGGTCTCAAAGTTCATTTCACTCCACTATGTGACTGCTTGCCTATTTATTTTATTTGCTTTATATCGGGCCTTTTGCATATTTTTTACAGGGTACATGCAAGTTCAAGATGATCTTTTTTATAAATTAGCGTGTTTCTAATGACATTTCTTAATTGTTGCACCTTTAACAGTTATGCTAATGAAATTTAAAGCAGTTTAAAAATAAATAAATAATGCTTTACTAGATGGATATGGGATGTATATGAAAATACTAATTTTGCTCTGCATTATTCCAAAAATCTCCAAGGAGTCAAGGAGATGCCAATAATTTAGAATTAAGATATCTTTGTAAATTCTGTTAATCATAAATTAACTTATTAAAAAGCTCAAGATATTCCTCAAACCAACCTTACGAATAGTAAGCAGCCTTGGGCCACAAGAAGAATAGAATCATCCTGTTAGCGCTTTTACTGGGTTAATTTAATTATTTTCTGCAGCTCTTATCTCATAAGTTAAACAGCTAAAAATCCCTCAAAAGACAGAAAAATTAATTTCAAATATAAATATTTATTACAACATTTAGCATCAATAAGGGATCTTCAACCCTATTTTGTAAGCACATTGTAAGGTAATTTATGGTGGGGGATCCTTCAATGATATCTTCCCTCACTTAGTAAGAGTATAAAGCAGTTCCAAAGAGCATCTCTCTCTTATTCGCTTTCTCTCTCTTATGGCCGCTTTGCACGTCCTGATATTGTCGTCCAACTTCGATAAAAAGTCACGTGGTTCGTGCGTTGGCCCCGATATCGTTCGTGCGTTGTGTGGTGTAAATGTACAATTCGATGCAAGAACGATGCCAAAACGATATCGGGGGAGAAATGAGCAGACTCTCCAACTGCCCGATATTGGATGGACGATCTGGCAGGATCGTGCTGTGTGACAGCCCAACAACGATTTGGAGAACAACTTACCCTATTTCTCCCATGTTAAATGGTCGTTCCCTGCTTTGCACGTACAAGGGGGTGTAGACATCGCAGTTGTGTTGCCTGCCGATATCTCCCTGTGTGACAGCTCCTATGCGATCTTGGATTTCTGCCCAAAAAGTGCGCGCTCCCGTGCCGTTGTATCCAATATCGAAACGATGTTGGGACGTGTAAAGCGGCCATTACTCTGTTTCTCTTTTTCTGGCTCTCTTTCTCTCAGTTTAGCTCACTCTTTCCCTCTCTGTTTCTCTTTCTCTCGATTTCAGTTTCTCTTTTTCTCTCTTTCTCTTTTTGGACCAGATGGACAAAGTGCTGGTGATCCACGCTGCTGCAGAAATGACCGGACCCACGAGGTCTTTGGCAAAGATATAGCTTTTATTTATCCTACGCGTTTCGGAGCGTATCTTGCTCCTTCCTCAGGGATTACATACATTTCTCTTTTTGTCTCTTGTCTCTCTTTCTTGCTTTCTTTCTCCTTTCTTTGTCTCTCTCTCTATCTCTCTGTTTGTCTCTCACTCTTTCCCTCTCTGTTCTTTCTCTTTCTTTTTCATACCCACTAGTACTTAAAACATATTAACCTCTTTGGTGCCAATGTAAGAAAAGGAGCATTTTTCCACTTTCTTTTAGAAAATAAAGCACACTACTGAAAGTCCAAGCCACAAGTTTTCCTGTGGACTGGTTATCATCTGGTAACTTTTAAGGGAAAAAAGAATTGCTGGACAACTCCCCAGCTGGTATTTAGGGTACCGTTACATGTCACAGCATTGCATTCAATTTCGCTTGCAACATACTGGTTGCAGTGAAATCATGGACACATTGTTACATTTGTACACGGCAACAAAATGGAACAATGTGTCCATGATTTCACTGCAACCAGTAAGTTGCAAGTGAAATTGCATGAAATGTTGCGACGTGTAAAGGTGCCCTTACAACTTGATTTCATTTAATGGATAAAGAGCTAATCAGAATATATGCAAATCAGTAATGGCCGCTTTACACGGTACAATATCATTGTCCAACAACGATAAAAAGTCATGTGGTTCGTGCGTTGCCGCCGATATCGTTCATGCGTTGTGTGGTGTAAATGAGCAATGCGATGCAAGAATGATGCCATAATGATATCGTTGGGGAATTGTGCAGGCTCTCCAACTGGCCGATATTGGCTTGACGATCTGGTAGGATTGTGCTGTGTGACAGCGCAACTACGATTTGGAGCACAACTTCCCCTATTCACTCCCATGTTAAATGGCCGTTCCCTGGGTCGCTCGTACACAGCGCAAAGGAGGGGGCGTATACATCGCCGATATCTCCCTTTGTAACATCTCCTTTGCGATCTTGGACTAGTGCCAAAAACGTGCACGCTCCCGTGCCGTTGTATCCAATATCGGAACGATATTGGGACATGTAAAGCGGCCATAAGAATTATGCTTTCTGAAATTACCAAGCTACAAGGTATCTCTATTCTGTGTTACATCATGTTCACTGCCTGCTGTCAAGTGCAATCTGTCTCTAGCAACACAGTTGCCGAAAAGAAGGCAGGTTTTTGCCTCTCTGCTTCTGATCTTCTGTCTGTCAAACTGCATATGAGACAATAACAGGGAGGCAGGCTGTTGGTCCATGGCCGCAAAGCCATTGGACAATGGCAGAAGCAATGCATTATGGGAAGCAAGAGAAATTAAGTTCCAGAACTTATAGTGCTGGCAGAATGGTATGGCTAAATAGGATACAACATTTTAAGTTATGATTCAGCAGTATTTGTTGTTAAATATATATATTCTACCTCTTTTTTAACAGTTTTTGCTGTTGTTGTTTTTTAGGAATTATGAGATTTCAGGGAAAGCTAGTTAGGAAATACTGACTTTAACTATAAGAGGCAGGGTCACTTTTATGTACATTTTAATGATTTAAGGAATATAATCACTTGTTAAGAGAAAACCGTATTAGTTTTTTTTCTATGCTATTTTCTAGAAATCCTCCTTATTTCACATAATAAAATGTACTTAACACAATCCCGTTCTGAGGGCAGTAATATCTTTCACGGTGTAATCAGATGTATGTTGCACATAGACGTCCAATACCTGCATTTTTCTATAGGAATGTGTTTCCCACTGAAATACAAGAAGAATCATTTTTCTTACTTCTTGCTCATCCGTAAGAGAAACCACCAATATTCATTTGCAGCTTTCAGCACATAATAAGTCTTGCACGCTTTTCGAAACGAGAAAGGTCAAAATAATTACCACACAGAGAGGTCTAAATAGAAAATAAATATACAAAGATCCATCACTGGAAAAATGGATGGTGTTCACACTCAGCCTTTTAGCTCGATATGTAACTCCCACATCAATTACACATGACCTATTAAGGAGAACCTACACTTTTTACAGGTAAAGCTGTTTAGTCATGAAATGAATTCATTTTATCATATAAACATTATTTCTATTGTATACGGCTTTGAATGTAACAAATGATCATAATGTTATATTTCCCTCTATTTTCCATCACAACATTCATTGTATCTATCTCCTGAAATTATTTTCTTCTATTACGTTACAGAATCGCCCATTTTTCCACCATTACTGCATCATTATATGATCATGATCACAAGAGTTTGGAGCGCCATTCGGTTCCTATCACCCTCAGCAACTAATGACAGTTATACCCATAAAGACAAAATTGACAATTACAACCAATTTGGCCAATTCTGGTGCGACACTCCCTTGATTTGATTGAACATGGGCTGGTAAACTTTCAGTTAGGCCGGCTTCACACTACGGCTGGGATCCGATCCGTGGCTGTCCGCTTAGGCAGACAGGCACGGACCGGATCAGCACACAGAACTGGAGGGCTAATTTGCAGCTGCCGCCGCTTATAACCCAGGACCGCGGCTCGCAGGGAGCTAGCCGCGGTCCTGATCTGTCAGAGGGGACAGCTCCATGGTGCTGAAGCTCAGCGCCGGCCCCTCCTGACAATTCAGGACCGCGGCTAGCTCCCCGCGAGCCACGGTCCTGGGTTATCAGCTGCGGCAGCTGCGTGCAGCTGCACACGGGACCCGAGGGCAAGTAAGCCCTCCAGTTCTGTGTGCTGATCTGGTCTGCCTCAAGCAGACAGAGACGGATCGGATCCCAGCCGTAGTGTGAAGCTGGCCTAACAGAAAGTGCAGTATAATACCAATGGGGTTTAGGTGCTCCATAGGGCTTTTCATTCTGAGAGTTAATGGAAGTCAGAAACTAAAAACTGTATCAAGGTGATCCCCTCACATGTAACCAAGGCAGGATTAATGTGGGTGGAGGCCTAAGTCAAAAAATGTCAAAAAAGCAAGTAACAGGTGTGGGCAATATGAAAATCACACCTGAAAACAGATAAAAACTGAAAAGTTCATTAGTGTCAGTACAAACTATCCGTCCACATTTGAATAAAATGAAACGCTATGACAGGAAAACCCAGGATGATCCTATTGCTGATACAGAGACATAAAAAAAAATCTATTATTATTTATTTATAGAGCCCCATTGATTCCATGGTGCTGTACATGAGAAAGGGATACATACAACAAGTTAAAAATACAATGAACAAACTAACAGTAGGATACAATCAGACATTTTGGGGTGCTGAATTCCAGAGAATGGGTGATGCTCGGGCGAAGTCTTGCAGGCGGTTAGATGAGGAATGTACAAGTGTGGAGGAAAGAAGGAGGTTTTGGGAGGATCAGAGATTATTAATTGGATGATATCGGGAGATTAGTTCAGAGATATATGGGGGGGACAGATTGTGGACGGCTTTGTAAGTCAATGTTAGGAGTTTGAATTGGATATGCTGAGGAATTGAGAGCCAGTGGAGGGATTTGCAGAGGGGAGAATGAATGGCGAGGAGAGAGGTGGATTAGTTGGGCAGCACAGAGTTAAGGACAGATTGGAGAGATGCAAGAGTGTTAGAAGGGAGGACACAGAGGAGGAGGTTGCAGTAGTCAAGACGGGAGATTATGAGGGCATGCACTAGTAATTTAGTAGATTGAGGGTTGAGGAAGGGACGGATTCTGGAAATATTTTTGAGTTGGAGGCGGCAGGAGGTGACAAAGGCTTGGATGTGTGGTTTGAAGGACAAGGAAGAGTCGAGGGTTACTCCGAGCAAGTGGACTTCAGGTACAGGACAAAGTGTGATGTCCTTTATTGTGATCGATAGATCAGGTAAGGGAGGTATGTGAGATAGAGGAAAGATGATGAGTTCGGTTTTGTCTACATTGAGTTTTAAGAAGCGAGAGTAGAAGGAGGACGATATGACTGATAGTCATTCTGGGATTCTGGACAGGAGAGGGGTGACATCTGGGCCAGAGAGGTAGATCTGAGTGTCATCAGCGTACAGATGATACTGGAAGCCATGGGACTTTATGAGTTGTCCCAGACCAAGGGTATGGATTGAAAAAAGGAGGGGCCCCAGAATAGAGCCTTGAGGGACCCCCAATAGAGAGGGGATGGGGCGAGGAGGTCATGTGGGAGTTGGAGACACTAAATGTGCGGTTGGAAATGTGCCGCCCAGCTTAGGGGACCAGGATACCCGGCGCAGGGTCCCTTTCCTTGGGGGAGTCACTGGTGGCTGGACCCAGGCCGTGGCCCCAGGCTGGCACACTCCTAAAAGGGGTATTTACAGGGGATTTAGAAGTTTATATAGTTTATAAAGTTTGTAGATGTTATTGTCGTGACGCCACCCAGAATAATGTGGCTATATATGGCCACCGCTGCCTTGTACTGGCCAGGGGATGATGGTGAGAGGCAGCTGAGATGGTATAGCCCTTTTCCGGGTAGGGCTGTAGGGTCCCCTGGACAGGTGATGTTAAAGTTAATGATGGATGAAGATGGAAGTATGGTGAGGAGATGTTAAGGACACAGACACTTACTTGATTCACAGCAAATTCTCTCAGCGGTGATGGTCCCAATCCTGGATAGATGGTAGCTGTTAAATCAGAGGCTGAGGCACAGATGAGGTTTAACTGGTTTACTTTCAACCAAACTATAATACAACAAGTCCCGTCTCCGGAGTCTGCAATAGGGGTTCAGTTGCTCAGGCCCCACCGGGTCCTTTACCTCCTGCTTGCGCTGTCTATGTGGCCCTGCTGCCGTGTGTGAACTCGCTGCTGGCCCAAATCTGTCCTCTCTGGGTCCCACTCAACAGGCAACTTGAGTCCTTTGTCTCTCTCTGCTTACCCCCTCCGGGAGTACTGCTGAACTCTTAGTATGTTGCTGTGTCTGGCCCTGTGAAGCTTGTTGTTACCTCACGTTTTCCGGTTGCTGTATTGTATATAACTAATGCAGCCACGGATCCGGTATCCGTATCTGCGCTTTTTATCTAGGGTAGATAATGATGCTACCCGATTCTGAAAGTGTTCCTCTTATCAGTTTTCTCCTCCTCAGACCGATGGCTTGGCCCTGGAAATTGTCAGCCAGTCCTCAGGAACTCAATGCAGCTCCTGTCACTCTGAGCTCATGGCTCCAACTGTCTGAAAATTCACCTCAGACCAGTGTTTTATCTCTAGGGAAGTCTCTGGTGTCTCTGGAGCTCCCCCTACTGGCCAAAGGTGGTAGTGCAGTGGCATGGCTTTCTAAGTGAGTGCAACTATTATGATCTTATACTGTGGCTAATACCCGCAGGGGCGCCACATTCCCCCTTAGTTAAGAACAGTACTCCGGGACTGTGGGACAATAAACATAAGATATAACAGATAATATCTACAGAGTCTTAAAAAAAAATAAAAAGTTACAAAAACCACTCAAGTTTAAAAAATAGAGTCTTGTAAAAAGTCACTTCAAATAGCGTCCATTAATACAGCTCTGTCCTTGAGGGCTATTTATTTGTTAGGAAAGGCACTGCAATTAGCGTCCATTTTTCCAACAAAGTTTATGAATAATTTAAGAATGTTCAAAAAACAGTCTTTCCAGGGCTTTAATTTACCGCCTCCGGGCTGATAAATGAAGAAAAGAGTTCAAGAATATGCAAGTAGTTCATACAGAATAGTCTCTGTAGGTACTGAGCTTTTTAACGTTACATCTAATAACTACTAATTAACAACTAAACAAGTTCCTTTCAGATATTTCTGGTTGAAATATCTATTTACATTTGGTAGTCTGCATATCTTGCTGGTAATTGACCCTGAGTACTACGCTGTGATCTGCGTAACGCTTGTGTACTGGGTGTACTCAATGTGATGGTGTGAGTGGATGTATACCTAGTAAGTACTTCTGGTTCTGCTAGGGATAATTCCACATTTGTGGGGTTGGCAATTCCACCGTGTCCAGGACTATTATTTCTAGGAATTTGTTCTTCCTGTCTTGGGACTTCTGGTATTACAGGCTCTGGTGTTTGATAGAAGGCCATCATGGGAACTACTACTGCACCATTGTAGGTTGGCCAGGTTTTAGGAAAGTCTCCTAGATAGGTGTGATATACTCCATCTTCTTCTTTTTCGTTAACAGGTTGAACCGGTACTGGTTGAATAACTTCTGGTTCAGGTTGAATGACTTCTTTTTCTTTCAATGTCTCTGGACATAGTTTTAGATTGTCTCTTGACACTAGTACTGATGTTAATCCACCATCTTTGCTTATAAGACACATTTTAGGATTGTTCACTCTCATTGGTAAAACTGTATATGGGACGGATTCCCACTGATTGTCCAGTTTATTAGTGCGACGGTTTCTCTTGAGCACTTGATCACCAGGTTTTAATGGGGTTGCTAGAGCATTCTGGTTGAAGTATTGCTCTTGTCTTTCTCTAGTTTTCTGGAGATTCCTTTCTACGCATTCTTGCACTTGGCGATACTGTTGTTGGCGTAGGGAGTCCCAGTTGGAATCCTGCACTTCTGCGTCAGGTTTTACAATACCCATTTCTAGATCTATTGGTAGCTTGCCAGGTCTTGCACGCATAAGGTAAGCTGGGGTACAGTTTGTGGAGCTTACCGGGACATTGTTATAGAGGTCTACCAAGTCAGGCAATTTCTCTGGCCATAGGTTTCTCTCTGTTTCTGGTAAAGTCTTTAAGAGATCGATTACAATATGGTTCATTTTTTCGCATAAGCCATTTGTTTGCGGATGATAGGCTGTTGTACGGATCTTCTTGCAGCCATACATATTGCAAAATTCTCTGAAGATCTCTGATTCAAATGCTGTGCCTTGGTCTGCGAGTACTTGTTCCGGATATCCATGGGGTCTGCAAAAGTATGTCTGGAACGCCTTAGCTGCTGTTTTTGCAGTGAGATCTTTCACGGGCACTACTACCAAGAAACGTGAGTAATGGTCCACTATGGTTAAAGCATAGACATAGCCGGTCCGGCTTGGTGTCAATTTCACGTGGTCTATTGCTACGAGCTCAAGTGGTTGCTTGGTAACTATAGGCTGGAGTGGTGCTCTTTGGTTTTTTAGATCTTTTCTTCTGAGGTTACACGGACCACAGTTTCTGCACCATTCTTCAATTGATCTTCTCATTCCAACCCAGTAGAATCTTTCTCTTAAAAGTACTTCTAGCTTTTTCCACCCGAAGTGACCAGCACCATTGTGATAAGCTTCTAGGACCATTTTTACATCTTGTTTAGGCACAATGATCTGCCATACTAGCTCATGCGTCTTTGGATTGGTATATCTTCTGCACAGCTTTCCTTGGTACAGGAACATTTTGCCTCTCTCTTTCCAGAGTTGATGTGTCTCTTTCGGTGCATTTTCATTGGGATACGCACTTTGCTCAGTCAGCAGTTCTTTCACCAACTTCACAGCTGGATTGCTGTCTTGAGTGTCAGCCCATCTGTGGTGTGCTAATGGGTTGAGATTCACCTGTTGATGTTTCTGGTAGGCACTAGATTGATACTGTCCTACCTTGGGACGATGGAAGGCGGGTAGTTCAATTTCTTCAAGTTCTACCGGTTCTTCTTCCACGTCTCTCAAGTGCGGCATCCGGGATAAGGCGTCTGCATTTCCATTCTTTCGGCCTGCTCTATACTTGATCACGAAGTTGTAATTAGACAGCCGGGCTATCCATCGCTGTTCCAGCGCACCTAGCTTGGCTGTATCCAGGTGGGTCAATGGGTTGTTATCAGTATAGACGGTGAATTCTGCAGCTGCCAAGTAGTGTTTGAAACGCTCAGTCACAGCCCAGACTACTGCCAGTAGTTCTAACTTGAAGGAGCTGTAATTTTCAGGATTTCTTTCAGTAGGTCGGAGCTTTCTACTTGCAAAGGCGATGACTTTCTCCTTGCCTCCTTGCTTCTGAGATAGTACTGCTCCCAGTCCCACATTACTGGCATCTGTGTAAAGGATGAAAGGTTGATGGTAATCGGGGTATGCCAGAACTTCTTCTCCGGTCAATGCCTTCTTCAACTTTTCAAAGGAATCTTCCCTCTCATCACTCCACTGGAAAGGAGGATTGCGATTTGAAGGCTTCTTCGACTGCCCTACCAGGATGTCTTGTAGAGGTGCTGCTAGCTTGGTGAACCCTTGGATGAATCTACGATAGTAGCCCACCAGTCCCAGGAATTGCCTCACCTGTTTCACGCTGGTAGGTCTTGGCCAATCCCTTATTGCGGTTACTTTCTCGGGATCCGGTGCTACTCCTTCTGAACTTACAACGTGTCCCAGGTATTGTACCTTTGGCTTTAGAAGGTGACATTTTGATGGCTTGATCTTCATACCATACCGGGATAAGGCTTCGAACACTTCTGCCAGATCTTGTAGATGTTGTTCGTAAGTCTTTGAGTAGACTATTACATCATCTAGGTACAGAAGGACGGCTTCAAAGTTCTTGTGTCCGAGACAGCATTCCATCAATCGCTGAAAGGTACCGGGTGCGTTGCAGAGTCCGAACGGCATACAATTAAATTCACAGAGACCCATTGGTGTGGTAAATGCTGTCTTCTCTTTATCTTCCTCAGCCACAGGGACTTGCCAATACCCACTTGTTAAGTCTAAGGTGGAAAAATAGTTAGCAGATCTTAAAGCGGCTAGTGACTCTTCAATTCTAGGTAAGGGGTAGGCGTCTTTATGGGTAATGTGATTAATCTGCCGGTAGTCTACGCACATTCTCATGGTTCCGTCTTTCTTTTTAACTATTACCAGAGGGGCTGCCCAGGGGCTACAACTGTCTCTAATTACCCCGGCCTGTTTCATCTCCCTCAGCATGTCTTTAGCACATTGATAATGAGCGGGCGGTATGGGTCTATATCTCTCTTTTATTGGTGGGTGGTTACCGGTAGGAATTGTATGTTCTACCCCTTTAATCTGTCCGAAGTCTAATGGGTGTTTACTGAAGACCCGTTCATATTCTTCTACTAGTCGGTACACCCCTTGTTTTTGGTGGGTAGGTGTTGAATCTGTACCTATATGCAACTGCTGACACCAATCTTCTAATTCTCCACTTGAACCATTGTCGTCCGCCTGACATGATGGATTCAAGGGCCCAATGGCTGTGATGGCATTGTTGTCAACAGTGTATAGCTTGGCCATTGTAGCGTACCTTGGTAAAGTGACCTCTTCCTCTCCACAATTCAAAAGACGTATGGGCACTCTTCCCCTGTGTACCTCGACTATTCCTCTAGCCGTTATTATCGTGGGTCTACTATCAGTGTACACAGGCTCTACCAAGGCTTGGTAATCTCGTCCTTTAATACCAATGGCTGCTCTACACCATACCAGCATTTCAGTTTTTGGAGGTATTACTATAGGAGTTGGGTCACTTACCCTCACACTGCCGATTTCTCCACCTGCAACCTCTACTTGTTGCTTCAGCACCAATGCTTTTATCTCTCTCCGGAGAATTCTCTGCTGGCAGGATTGGGCAGTTTCCGCAAATTGCTGTAAAATAGTAATAACCTCGGAAAAACAATTTTCTAAAACATTCATACCTACCAATACAAAAGGTTCCCGTCGGTTAACATCAACAATTATGATACCCTGATTTTTTAATTCTGCTCTACCAATCTTAATGGTCATCTCTCTAAATCCTACTTGCGGTACCAATTTTCCATTACTAGCATATATACTTAGCTCAACATTAGATGGTCTTTTATCAATGTCTGAATCTGCCCAGTACCTCTTATAAAGGATATGTGGTATAGATGAAATCTGGGAACCAGTGTCCAACAAGGCATTGAGAGGAATACCGTCCAGCACGATGGGGATAATGGGACGTCCTCCGACGTACTTATCGTGCCAGGATGTTGGGCCTTGAAAGTTCACTCCTGCGAAGCGGCCCGCATTCCCAGGGGATCCTTGTTTAAATCACAATTGCGGGCGATGTGGCCTGGCACCCGGCAACGGCGGCAAATAGGCTGTCCATCCGGCTGGTAACGGTCGTTGGGTCGTCCTCTCCACGCTGGGTATCTCTGGGGTCTCATCCAGGGAATATCCTCTCTGCGGTTCGCCAACTCCATCTTGGATGTAGTCTGTGATTCTCTCATTTCCTGCATGGTTTTAGCCATTGAGGTGACAATGTCTGTTAGAGAGTCAAGCTTTTGCTGGAAAGCATCATTAACACTGGCCTCCAGGGGCTTAACTGATGTCACTGGCACTCTCTGTTGTTGAGGGGTTTCTGTAATGGATTGCTCAGGATCCTGATCCCAAAGTGCCTCTGCCTGCTGGAGACGAATAGCGCTCTCCTTTAACTGGGCAAATGTCACTTCAGGGTCCTTGAAAGTCAGCATACTCGCATGCCCTCGATGAGAAGGGGTTAATAGTCCCTCAATGAATTGATCTCTTAGCAATTTATCAGCGCCAGTGTTAAACATTGGTTCAGCCAGTGTAAGCGCTTTAAGGGCCTCCTGTAAATTCAGGGCAAAGTCTCTCACACTCTCATTGGCCTTTTGTTTGCAATTGAAGAATTTGGTCTTTGCTTTGCTACCAGCAGTAGTTTCAAATACTGCCTTTAATCCAGCTAGAATATGCTCAGCAGTGTCTTTTAGATCAGCGGACCATGCTGTGACTTCTCGCTTGGCATTACCACTTAACTGTGCCATCAGCAAACCGACACGCTGAGCTTCTGCCATTGGAAACATGTTTAAATAGGCCAGCAGTTTTTCTTTAAAATCATCAAAAGTATTAGGCTTACCTTCATACACTGGAAGCCATGGAGCACCTGGGGTATATGGCATCAACATCGGCATAATGGGCGCTGCACCTTGCGCCGCTGTGCTGCCGAGCGCTCTGTTTTGTGCTTCAGCTGCATTTGTGTCGCCGGGTGTTTCGGCGTCTCCGTGCTGCGACATGTTGCGCCCCCTTAGTTAATCCGGACCCTTCTGGTCCTCTGCCTCCGTCGGGATGGCGTATAATCGTTCCGCTGTGCAGCAGGATTGGTTTTCCCCTTTTGCCGACGTCAGAGCTCTCAGCTTGGTGCCGCCCACAAAGACACGCCCCCTACTGCTTCTGCTCGCCGTGAGCTCAGTAATGGCGGAATCTGAAATTTTTCAGTCAGATCAGAGCTCAGGGCTATGACACAGTTCAAATAGCAGTCTCGTGCTGTGGCAGTTATGAGGTAATTAGTGATGATGCAATTTTACCTCAGAGGCTGGCGGCCATTTTGTTTCAATGTTAGTCAATGGGGAAAAGTCTATTTCAATGGTTTCCAATGGGAAAATCACTTTTTGATAAAAAAGTCAATTTTTCTCAGATTTTCTCACAATTTTCGGCATTAATCACGGCACACAGTACCCGATTTAACCAGGCACGGTAAATCCTGTTCGTGACGCCAAAGAGAGATGTGCCGCCCAGCTTAGGGGACCAGGATACCCGGCGCAGGGTCCCTTTCCTTGGGGGAGTCACTGGTGGCTGGACCCAGGCCGTGGCCCCAGGCTGGCACACTCCTAAAAGGGGGTATTTACAGGGGATTTAGAAGTTTATATAGTTTATAAAGTTTGTAGATGTTATTGTCGTGACGCCACCCAGAATAATGTGGCTATATATGGCCACCGCTGCCTTGTACTGGCCAGGGATGATGGTGAGAGGCAGCTGAGATGGTATAGCCCTTTTCCGGGTAGGGCTGTAGGGTCCCCTGGACAGGTGATGTTAAAGTTAATGATGGATGAAGATGGAAGTATGGTGAGGAGATGTTAAGGACACAGACACTTACTTGATTCACAGCAAATTCTCTCAGCGGTGATGGTCCCAATCCTGGATAGATGGTAGCTGTTAAATCAGAGGCTGAGGCACAGATGAGGTTTAACTGGTTTACTTTCAACCAAACTATAATACAACAAGTCCCGTCTCCGGAGTCTGCAATAGGGGTTCAGTTGCTCAGGCCCCACCGGGTCCTTTACCTCCTGCTTGCGCTGTCTATGTGGCCCTGCTGCCGTGTGTGAACTCGCTGCTGGCCCAAATCTGTCCTCTCTGGGTCCCACTCAACAGGCAACTTGAGTCCTTTGTCTCTCTCTGCTTACCCCCTCCGGGAGTACTGCTGAACTCTTAGTATGTTGCTGTGTCTGGCCCTGTGAAGCTTGTTGTTACCTCACGTTTTCCGGTTGCTGTATTGTATATAACTAATGCAGCCACGGATCCGGTATCCGTATCTGCGCTTTTTATCTAGGGTAGATAATGATGCTACCCGATTCTGAAAGTGTTCCTCTTATCAGTTTTCTCCTCCTCAGACCGATGGCTTGGCCCTGGAAATTGTCAGCCAGTCCTCAGGAACTCAATGCAGCTCCTGTCACTCTGAGCTCATGGCTCCAACTGTCTGAAAATTCACCTCAGACCAGTGTTTTATCTCTAGGGAAGTCTCTGGTGTCTCTGGAGCTCCCCCTACTGGCCAAAGGTGGTAGTGCAGTGGCATGGCTTTCTAAGTGAGTGCAACTATTATGATCTTATACTGTGGCTAATACCCGCAGGGGCGCCACAGAAAGGTAAGAAGAGATCCAGGAGAGGGCAAGGTCAATAATACCAATAGAAGAGAGGATCTGTAATAGGAGACAGTGGTCAACTATGTCGAATGCAGAGGACAGGTCAAGAAGGAGGACAGAGAACTGACTGTTGGCTTTGGCTGTGAGTAAGTCGTTAGTAATTTTGGTCAGGGCAGTTTCAATGCAGTGGTGGGGGCAGAAGCCGGATTGAAAGCTGTCAAAGAGAGAGTTAGATGAGAGTACAGTGTGGACATGCTTTTCAAGAAGTTTGGAAGCAAATGGGAGCAGGGATATGGGCCGGTAGCTGGATGTAGAAGTGGGGTCAAGGGATGGCTTCTTTAAGATAGATGTAATTGTTGCATGTTTGAGAGCAGAAGGAAAGGTACCAGACGTATGTTGAAGATGTGGGTTAGGGCTGGGATAAGGGTTGTGATGAGGTTGACTAGGAAGTGTGATGGGATAAGGTCAAGAACACAAGTGGTGAGGTGCGATCTGGAGAGGAGGTGTGCAAGTCCTCCTTCAGTGATGGAGGGGAGGAGGGTTAGCGGGGGAGGGGAATGGTCTGGTATACATGGGGGTTGGATAGCAAAGACTTGTCTGATCCGATCGATCTTGTTGGTGAAGTATGTTGCAAAGTCTTCTGCAGAGATACGAGAAGTGGGAGGGGGTAGTGGGGGGCGGAGGAGGGAGTTAAATGTGTTGAATAACTGCCTGGGGTTGTGGGACAGAGAGGATATGAGGGTAATGAAGTAATTCTGTTTAGTGGTGGTGAGTGCTGACTTGAATTTGAGAAGTGCTTGTTTGAATGCTGTGTAGTCTTCATGCGAGTGTGTTTTCTTCCAGCGCCGCTCTGCAACTCTAGGCGCTCGCCGCAGATTTTTAGTGAAGTCCGTGTGCCAGGGTTGTCTGTTGATTTGTCGTGTTCTGCTTTGAAAGAGAGGGACAACTGCATCAATAGCTGATGTGAGTGTAGAGTTGTAGTAAGCTGTAGCATTATATATGTCATGGAGTGAGGATATGGATGATATCGGTAAAATGGCATTGGAGAGTGTGTGAGCATCAAGATATGTGAGGTTTCTGCGAGGGTGTGCGAGTTGGTGGACATAATGTTATTTGTATGTATTCTTTGGTGGTGTGCTCTCTTTATGCCAGTGCTTTTTCTTGTTATCACTCTTCGTTAAAGCACATAGTTCTACTATTTATTGAACATGGAACGAGGCCTACAAAGAAAAGAACACAGTACCAACAATCAAACAGGGTGGAGGTTTAAAGATGTTTTGTTGTTGTTTTGCTGCCTCTGGCTTTGAGTGCCTTGACTTTGTGCAACGTATCATGAAATCTAAACATTACCAAAGGATTTTGAGTCACAATGTAGTGCCCATTGTCAAAAACCTAGGGTAGCATCGTAGGTCATTGGTCTTCCAGCAGGACAATGACCCAAAACATACTTCAGGAAGCATCCAGAAATAGATGGAAAAAATGTCATTGAACACCTGTGGATAGATCTGTAAAATTGCTTTTGGGAGAAGAAACCTTCAAATATGAGAGGACAGGAGCAGTTTCCAAAAGAAGAGTCAAAAATTCCAGTTCAAAGGTGTAAGAAGCTTGTCGATGGTTATAGGAAGAGATTGATTGCAATTATTTACTTCAAATGATATGCAACCAAATTTTAAGTTAAGGGTTCCAACAATTTTGCCTGGCCTATTTTTGGAGTTTTTTGTGAAATTATGACCAATTTGCCTTTTTCTTTTCAGTTTTTTTTTGTGTTCTTCCAATACACACAAAGAAAATAAACATGTATAGCAAAACAAGTACCGTATATACTCGCGTATAAGCCGAGTTTTTCAGCCCAAAAATTGGGCTGAAAAGTACCCCCCTCGGCTTATACGCGAGTCAGTGCGGGGGCTGCGGTATACAGCGGTATACAGCAGCCCCCGCATCCCCAGTAATGCAGGGCCCCCCCAGCCTTGCTCCAGTCACCTGTAAAGCAAATTATACTTATCAGTGTCCCGCTGTCCGTGCCCGCCGCTGCCGACATCCGCGATACTCCATCTTCATGCGTTTTCTTCCTGTTTCCTGTGTTCGGCGCCGGTAATGACGTCATTGCCAGCGACGAACACAGAAAACAGGAAGAAGACGCATGAAGATGGAGGATCGCGGATGTCGGCAACGGCGGGCGCGGGCAGCGGGACACTGATAAGTATAATTTGCTTTACAGGTGACCGGAGCAAGGCTGGGGGGGCCCTGCATTACTGGGGATGCTGTATACTACCGCTGGGGCTGCTATACACTACCACTGGGGCTGCTATATACTACCACTGGGGCTGTATATACCTCTGGGGCCCTGTATACTACCACTGGGGCTGTATATACCACTGGGGCTGTATATACTACCACTGGGGCTGTATATACCACTGGGGCTGTATATACTGCTGGGGCTGCCTGTATACTACGACTGGGGCTGCTATAAACTACCACTGGGGCTGTATATACCTCTGGGGCCCTGTATACTACCACTGGGGCTGTATATACCACTGGGGCTGTATATACTACCACTGGGGCTGTATATACCACTGGGGCTGTATATACTGCTGGGGCTGCCTGTATACTACCACTGGGGCTGTATATACCACTGGGGCTGTATATACTACTGGGGCTGCCTGTATACTACCACTGGGGCTGTATATACCACTGGGGCTGTATATACTACTGGGGCTGCCTGTATACTACCACTGGGGCTGTATATACTACTGGGGCTGCCTGTATACTACCACTGGGGCTGTATATACTGCTGGGGCCCTGTATACTACCACTGGGGCTGTATATACCACTGGGGCTGTATATACTACTAGGGCTGCGTCTATACTACCACTGGAGCTGTATATACCACTGGGGCTGTATATACTACTGGGGCTGTGTGTATACTACCACTGGGGCTGTATATACCACTGGGGCTGCGTGTATACTACCACTGGGGCTGCTGTATATACCTCTGGGACTGCTGCATACCACACTGCTGGGGGCTGTATACTTGTGCTAGGGTCCACCCTCGGCTTATACACGAGTCAATAGATTTTCCCAGGTTTTGGGGGCAAAAGTAGGGGGGTCGGCTTATACACGGGTCGGCTTATACACGAGTATATACGGTATATAATTTTCTCAGAGAAATACTTCATTTTCTGGAGCAATATCAAGGGTGCCAACACTTTCAGCAATTACTGTAATAATATCATGTTAGGTACTCTCACAAAATCTATAATGTTTTTCAACTACCTAGCTAGCAGGGATTTTTACTGTTTTTGTACACTAAACTGTACACGGTTCTGAATCACTATAAAAAATAAAATTTTACCACTGTGGTCACCAACAACATATGCAAAGGATAGGGAGTAGCCAAGGAAATTATTTAATAAGGGGTGAGGTTCTGCTCATGAGATGACCCCCATAGTCTTATATCTTATAAACTGGCAACAATTAATTGACAACAGAAACATAAATCACCGAGTTAAGTTAAAGTGGGCATTGATATGGCAAGCAAAGGGTTCATTTTCTTCCATTTCTATGCAGGAAACATTCCTGTGAGATGCCGACACAGCAATTCATCAGGGTTATTACAAATACGATAATATGAATACAAAATACATTTACAGGCCATTTATAAATCAGAAATGAAGTTTCCTTTGCATTACGCAGCCAGGCAGATAAACATTTTAATGACCCGATTTTGTATGGATCATTGGGTATGATCTGCTCTTCTTTAATAGAAGAGACCCATGTCTTGTAAGACACTATCAATCTTGATGCCAAATAAACTGTACACTGGCAATTCTTGCACAGAGTGCTAAGACTCGTCAATGCAGTGAGACAAAGCTCTCATCAGCTGCTGATTTCCTTATAATCTATTTGTTTCATTAGGAAAGTTAAGTTTGAAAACTCAAATGAAGATTCATAACTTTATTTCTACACTAAAACCAAAGCTTTCAGCCTTACAGCCCCAAAACCTAAAAACAGAGATAGATTATATTGCCAATAATTTAAATTCTGATGTTTGAGGAATTAATAATGGAGCTCTGGACCATAAATATATTTCAAATATATTCTATATACAATTATAACATAGCATCAAAAAGTGAATGTCACTTGCTCAAAAAAAATGGGTTAACAACCTCATAAAAATTTCTGAGCTTCAGTGATTCTGCCAAACTTTTTATTTTGCACAGTGTTACTCTATAGCAGAGATATTGACATTTGTTGCTTTTGGATCACAATATGTGAAATCTCTGCTTTGCAGTCCAACTGGGCATTTCTTCACAGTCAATTCTGGGGGCATGCACTTTCATCTAATCCCCCAGATGCTGACAATCATGGCTCAACAGCTGATCTGGCAGTCTATCACTCTCAGATACTGCTGAGTTGTGAAAGGCAGCTTCTGGGAGGGAGAGGTGAAAGTGCACACCCCCTGAGAAAACTGTAAAGAAGCACCCAGATGCACTACAAGCAGAGATTTCACATAGTGTTCTCCAAAATAACAAATGTCAATATATCTGCAAAAGAGTGACACAACCAAAAACACAAAAGAGCGCAGAATCAGTGAAGCTTGAGAATTTTTACTGTGTTTAACCCAATTTTTTGAGCAAGCGACAGGTCCTCTTTAAAAGGCCAGATCTGTATTAAAGAATTCCATTTTTAAAGCTATTTTATAATTACATATAGAATGTATCTATAAAAATTACATGAATTATAAAATAGTTTTAATTACATTTATGGTCCAGAGATGCTTTAATAATTCTGCATCCTTCAGAACTGTATCTCCCAATTTTACATTATATAAGCTCAGTTTAACTGCTAAGAATGTGTCTTTTATCCAATAAGAGGACATATAGCAGCAGAAAATATAATACCCTGCAAAATCAGGAACTCAGAGGTTTTTACAAAATACTTAACTCAAATATTGAGCAAGTTGCTCTCTAAAGGAAAATGCAGTCATATGAATAGTTACTTTAAATGTACAAGAAGATGAAGATATTGTGCGTGTTCCCCTTGAAAAAACAGTGTTATTGTAATGTGAACTGTGACATGTCTTAATAGTGCTGAAATTTGTATTGTAATGTGTTAAATGGGTAAAATATTTTTACTATTCCTATCAGGGAATCATATGGGCCCAGCATGCAATAGTGATGAACCTAAGGTCTGACAAATGAGCAGAGCCACATGATGTAGGTGTCCCTAGTGTGAGTGGAGAACAAGTTGGTGGATAGCATGATCCAGAGTACCAAAAGACAGAACTGATTGAAGGCCAGAGTTATCTGCTGGACATGTGTCCAGGAATAGGACGCCTAGCAGTATGGTCATTGAGTTTTTAACTCAGTAAGGTAATGAATCAGATAACATGAGACAAAGAGAAAACCCCAGATGGGACTATCTTAAGCGTTCACAAGCTGCTAAATGTTGGCCATATTAGCAAAGAACGTTCTTCTAAGCGCATATACCCACAGGACGATTTTACATCTTTTTTGCTGCAGTTTCTGCATACAGTTTACCATTGGTTTTATGGTAATGTATGCTCATTTGTTCCTGCGGTTGGGATTCCCAGCAAAACTAATGTGTTTCACAGAAACGCTGCGCACACACATTGGTTTTGCAAGTGTAAAGAACTGTCAAATCCCTGCGGTTTTGCTGCGGATGGGAGAGAATTAACATGTTCTATTTTTCCTCCGGTTTTGCTGCAGACAATGGCAAAACTGCTGGAAAAATGCAGCATCAAAAGCGCAGTAAAAACGGACAAAAAACTTGCAAAAACACACGCAAAAAACGCCATAAAACCGCTGGACCTAAACGCAGCAAATCTCCTGGCAAGGACTCTAGGATCCTTGAAACCAGGACCAGTTTTGCTGCGTTCAGGACTGCTGTATAAACGTCCTGTGGGCACATACCCTAAAGGTACCGTTACACGACACGACATTGGAACGATGTCGGCAATGACCTCGTGGTTGCGTGGTCGTTTCCGACATCGTTTTGACACCGTTGGTGAGTTGTCACATGTCTAGATATCGTGGACGACTCAACAACAATGTTGTAAGCAGGTATCGTTCGCACAACCCAGCGAACAACATCTGCTCATTGCTGTGAATGGGCGAAGTCGTAAACAACATCGTTATCGTGGAGTCACACACAATGATATACCAGGTTGGCTGATCGTTGATCGTGTAATTTTGAGAACATCAGCAATCCAAAGACTTTTCATAGTTAAATCTCGGTGTTACACACAACAATGTCCTAACGATGTCGCTTGAACGACTCCAAACCCGTGACATTTAAGTGATATCATTAACAATGTCATGTCGTTTAACTGGGCCTTTAGAGTGTAGGACATGGAACGGTAGGTTGACGATATGACTTTCATGAACTGGACTGTAATTTTGAGCTGGGTGCTGTCGAAGGAAGTAAGACTAGTGGAGACAGGAACAAGGGAAGTTGGAGAATCAAAGAGACTGTGTGTAGAGATGCATTGTGTTAAAGAATAAAAATGAAAATAAAGAAGGAGAGCACACATAGGGCGATAAAAGTGATATTTTAGGTGACAACACATGGTTGGTGCACTCACCTTTACAGGTTGTGAACAGTCACATCTAGGGATGAGCGAGTATGCTTGTCACTACTCGGTACTCGCACGAGTATCCCGGTACTCGGGATGCTCAGCGAGCACCGAGTACCGCCGAGATGCTCGGACTCTTCGCTAATAATTATCGATCTGACACAAATAAACAGCTCCCATCAGTGCACACAGTGAGCTCGCACCTCACAGAGAGCAGATTTATTGTTAGGGTCCCTCTGGGGGGCACAGCGAGGTGTTGTATGCTGCGACAATTTGAAAAAGCCACCCTCCAACCTTTTCCCAGAAACACTCGTTTTATAGCCAGAAGTCTGTGGCGGAGCCTGTCACTAATTGACTTACATTGGGCTCAGTGCTCGGTCCAGGTACACGAGTATCTTGGGATGCTCGGCCCGAGCTTTGAGCACCTGAGCATTTTAGTACTCGCTCATCTCTAGTCACAACCCCTGGTAGAATGTGAAAGGAACCAGTGATCGCTGCAAACTCCCGAAGATGCAAATATCACAGAGGAGGAAGAAAAAGACCAGGTTTTTCAATGTATCCGTGCTGAGCGCACAAGGACAGAAATATTCTTGAAAGCTTTATTGTGCCGATGCGTTTTATGGCATATCATTGGCCCTGAGGAAGTTGCAGATTTGCCACGAAACGCGCCGGCACAATAAACCTTTCAAGAATATTTCTGTCCTTGTGTCGTCAGTGCAGATACATTGAAAAACCCGATCTTTTTCTTCCTCCTCTGTGTAAAAGAATAAATGTATGAGAGATTATGCACCCTCTATCTACTGTATATAATTGTCATCAAGCAGCTGTGGAGTTAATCAATGTTGGCTTTGAATTGGTGGTCTCACTCATTGAACTGTATAACATCTGATTCTGGCCAGCCGGAGTCATTGGCATCATGCGGCCTGCAAAGGCAATGTGCCTCCCTTGCACAAGTACACACCTGGTTTGCCTCCGCCTTCATGATGGCAGGCCTGCTGCATCCTAATAGTGCATTTGAACTTGTGTTGGTTAATGGCTATTTTTGGTCTGGTTTTTTTTATTTTTTAGGTCCTTTACAGTGAACTTGTTTTTAAATGTAGTGTAGGGACTCATAAGCACGGGGACCCTTGATGTTTGTTTATGAACTTTGGTATTTTGGCCAAAAATATCAACCAATTCCTCACATTATTACGATTTTATATCATTTTTCAATTTTTATCATTTTTATTGCCCATTTTTATGCAGGATGCAGCTACGCCCATTGTGGTGTCTGTCCTGTGGGGTGCACTCATGTAGTGCTGGGAAGCCCACCTGATCTAATAGTATGGGCGTAACCAATAGGCTGAAAGCCAGGCACCGTACATCACACGTATCTTTGTGCCTAGCACCATATCCAATCCTCATCTGTGTGCATGTCTAATACTAGCGATCACCCTCGCCATGAAATAGTTTCATCAGTATTTCGCACCTGCTTTGCCCCACCTCCATCATGGGGGGCCTGCTGCATCCTGCCAGTGCATTTGAACTTGAGTTAGTTAACCCCTTCACCACTCGGCAATTTTTCATTTTCATTTTTCATTTTTTGCTCTCCTGCTTCTAAAAGCCATAAGTTTTTTTTTTCCATCAATATAGGCATATGAGGGCTTTTTTTTTTGCAGGACGTTGTACTTTCAGATGCAATCATTTATTTTACCATATAGTTTAAAGACAAATAAGAAAAAAATTCCAAGTGCGGTGAAATTGCAAAAAAAAGTGCAATTACACATTTGTTTTTTGGGTTTTTTATTCACCATGATCACTATATGGTAAAACCGACGTGACGGTGTGATGCCTCAGGTCGGTACGAGTTCGTAGATATCAAACATGTATAGTTTTACTGTTATCTAAGTGGTGAAACAAAAATTCAGAAGTTTGAAAAGAAAAAAGAATTGCAATTTTTGCGCCATGTTCTGCGACCCATAGCGTCTTCATTTTTTGCAGCTTGAGCTGACGTTTCTAATTATACTAATTTTGGGTGGATGCGCTGTTTTGATCACCCGTTATTGCATTTTATAGCAATGTTATGGCGACCAAAAAAACATAATTTTGGCGTTTAAACTTTTTTTTCTCTTACGCAGTTCACAGCTCTCATTAATTGATTTTTTTATATTGATAGATCAGGCATTTCTGAATGCGATGATACCAAATACAGTATGTGTATTTTTGTTTCTAATACTTTTATTTTGAATATGGAAAAATGGGGGGTGATTTAAACCTTTGTGTTTTTTGTTTTTTTTTTTAAAACTTTATTTTTTAATTAATTCTTGATTTTACACAGACCCATAGGGTGCTACAGTGCTGTAGCATCCAATCGCTTGTGACAGGTCCCAATGAGCTGCAGCACTTCAGGACATGGCACTTGGTTTTACTTTCAGTGGTTCACAGTGCTTGCCAACCACTGACAGGAAGCGGTCCCTGATAGCTTCCGGGTTCACACCAGGACCCAGGGCTATCAGGTGACCACAAGAGATTCCACGATCTTATCGCAGGATCTCCGATCTCGGCGGGGAAAGGCGCGATCCCTGCCGTGGCGGTTTTGGATCCCTCAGTCAGTGAAAGACAGCGGGATTCAAGGGTTATCATCACCGATCGGTGCTGGAAGCCTGACATCTCAGCTGATGAGACCAGCTGAGGTATCGGGTGAATGATGTGAGCGCCGCACTGGAGCTCACATCAAACACCGGGACCCAACCCATGGCATGCTATTACATCAAGGGTTGGGAAGGGGTTAATGGCTGTTTCTGGTGAGTTTTTTTTTTAATTTTCTATATCCTTCATGTAACATGCTGGGGCACAACAGACGACTCCCTCACCCACAGCTATTGACCCGGGCCACATTATAAATGGACCTATAAACTGTAGAACGCTTCTGTTTACTCAAGGTGTTAAGGAGTATGTACACATTTTCCACCAACTGTTTATTGCTTCAATGTATCTGAAATAAAAAAGTTCAATTATAGAATTGCATCTACAGCTCCTATGTAGACTCATGGGTTTTGGAGGTTATGCATTCCAAACCCTGTATAATCTATCTCTACAGAGACACTCCCCTCAGTCTGCCCCCCTACTTGTTGCAAATTTACCAAATGTATGAAAAAAATTAGACTGTGCTAAAATAAAGCCTTGTGATTTAGTAGGGCATCATGTTCTGCAAGAGACCCTGTGGCTTCTAACTGGTTAATCCCATCACTGACACACAACACACGACTGTGATTACATATTTGTCTGTTACTTATAACCACATGAAAAGCAGTCAGAAAGATCTTTTTGTGCAGGGTCTGTTTATTTATGTTACAATTTCACGGCTCGTCACCCCTCCGTACTAATGCACCGTGTCATATGAAAATAGAAACCATGTAAGCCTAATGACGAGCCACGAGCTGCATATAAACACATATAGCATTATCATATATCCACTACTACACGCTGCATGAGAGGCAGGCCTGGTTCATGGAAACTAAAAAGTGGATTTACAATGAAAAAGTTTTAATATATATATATATATATATATATATATATATATATATATATATGTATATATAATATATATATATACAGTTTTGGCCAAAAGTATTGACACCCCTGCAATTCTGTCAGATAATACTCAGTTTCTTCCTGAAAATGATTGCAATCACAAATTCTTTGGTATTATTATCTTCATTTAATTTGTGTTCAATGAAAAAACACAAAAAAGAATGAAGCAAAAAGCAAAACATTGATCATTTCACACAAAACTCCAAAAATGGGCCAGACAAAAGTATTGGAACCTTCAGCCTAATACTTGGTTGCACAACCTTTAGCCAAAATAACTGCGATCAACCGCTTCCGGTAACCATCAATGAGTTTCTTACAATGCTCTGCTGGAATTTTAGACCATTCTTCTTTGGCAAACTGCTCCAGGTCCCTGATATTTGAAGGGTGCCTTCTCTAAACTGCCATTTTTAGATCTCTCCACAGGTGTTCTATGGGATTCAGGTCTGGAGTCATTGCTGGCCACCTTAGAAGTCTCCAGTGCTTCCTCTCAAACCATTTTCTTGTGCTTTTTGAAGTGTGTTTTGGGTCACTGTCCTGCTGGAAGACCCATGACCTCTGAGGGAGACCCAGCTTTCTCACACTGGGCCCTACATTATGCTGCAAAATTTGATGGTAGTCTTCAGACTTCATAATGCCATGTACATGGTCAAGCAGTTCAGTGCCAGAGGCAGCAAAGCAACCCCAAAACATCAGGGAACCTCCGCCATGTTTGACTGTAGGGACCGTGTTCTTTTCTTTGAATGCCTCTTTTTTTCTCCTGTAAACTCTATATTGATGTCTGTGCCCAAAAAGAGAGAACATTCTTCCAAACGTTTTAGGCTTTCTCAGGTAAGTTTTGGCAAACTCCAGCCTGGCATTTTTATGTCTCGGGGTAAGAAGTGGGGTCTTCCTGGGTCTCCTACCATACAGTCCTTTTTCATTCAGACGCCGACGGATATTACAGGTTGACACTGTTGTACCCTCGGACTGCAGGGCAGCTTGAACTTGTTTGGATGTTAGTCAAGGTTCTTTATCCACCATCCGCACAATCTTGCGTTGAAATCTCTTGTCAATTTTTCTTTTCCGTCCACATCTAGGTAGATTAGCTACAGTGCCATGGGCTTTAAACTTCTTGATGACACTGCGCACGGTAGACACAGGAACATTCAGGTCTTTGGAGATGGACTTGTAGCCTTGAGATTGCTCATGCTTCCTCACAATTTGGTTTCTCAAGTCCTCAGACAGTTCTTTGGTCTTCTTTCTTTTCTCCATGCTCAATGTGCTGAGGAAGAGAAAGTGTACCCCTGTATAGCTAAGCACAACCAAGACCGATCAAATTATGCATGTGAATATTTATTAAATGATATAGTGTAAAGGCAAAAAAAGCCAGACAAACATGTTAAAAACAATTAAAACCAACTGGTCCGGACCAGCCCTCCCTCTGTACAGGCACAAATGACAGAAAATACACAATTATACAAGGTAATCAACGGTAACCATACAGAATATGCAGTTAATACAATACGTATATATAGGACAATAAGGTAATCAATCAATATGTATGGTCACAATTGTGCAGCACAATTTAAAGTATGGTATATACCCCAAATAGTAGGAATATCAAGCTATCAGTATAGATAGGGTTTCCATATACCAAGGAAGGAAGATTATAAATAATACAGCAGCCATTTATATATTAAATACATCAATCAAGTACAGGTAACATCAATCATTGTAGTACATGGCTGTCCAGAGTAATATATGCATAACACAACCTTCAGGATATGGAGTGGTGCAGGGAACCCACAGGAGGGGAGAGAGAGGGAGGAATTGCGATCAAGGGGTATATTACCAATCCTTCACAAAGGTAGCGTGCCCACAGAGGGGGGGTGGCGGCCATGCTCAATGTGGTACACACAAGGACACAGGACAGAGGTTGAGTCAACTTTAATCCATGTCAACTGGCTGCAAGTGTGATTTAGTTATTGCCAACACCTGTTAGGTGACACAGGTAAGTTACAGGTGCTGTTAATTACACAAATTAGAGAAGCATCACATGATTTTTCTAACAGTGCCAATACTTTGTCCACCCCCTTTTTTAAGTTTGGTGTGGAACTATATCCAATTTGGCTTTAGGACAATTCTTTTTGTGTTTTTTTCATTGAAGACAAATTAAATGAAGATAATAATACCAAAGACTTTGTGATTGCAATCATTTTCAGGAAGAAACAGTATTATCTGACAGAATCTCAGGGGTGTCAATACTTTTGGCCAACACTGTATATATATATAATATATATATAGTGTAATGTAAGACATCTAATATGTCTTACACTTCTTACATGGGCTATTCCAATGAAGTTATTATATGGCTAAAAGATTTTGCGTGATTAGAATTTTTAACTTATTTAAATGAGGTGAGGTGTTATAATTGGGCTCTTCTCAGTACACGTGTTAGATTTATAAAGCCTTGAAAGAGTTAAAGGGGTTATGTGGTCTAAAATGTCTTGAGTCACTGTATGTGATTGCAGAATCATGAAAGTGTGTGCATTGCAAACTGTCATGATTTCCCTGTGTGCCCTGTGTGAGTCAGTGGTCACATGACTGCATGTATGTTATTGACATATCAGCGGTCACATGAAGACAAGTTTCACCATGCTTCTCTCAATGGATGAGAATTGAGGAGTCTAGTTGGCATGTAGCCAAAGATATGCAAATGCCTGAGGTCACATGATGCTAAGGAATCAAGACAGTATGTGATTGACTGCAAACTTTACATCTTAGACCGGACAATCTATTTAAACTACTGTAGTGGTTGAGTTTAATAGCAAGATTTCTTTGAATTGCTACTTTAAATACTTATCTGCCACAGTTTATTAATTGAAAAATAGGATCAAGATGGTCGTAAAATAATAAAAAACACAAAGTTAGCCTTCAAGAAGCCCCCCTTCACTCCTTTGTCCTTCTGCCAGTGCCCCCTACAGGTCTTCTGGCTCCCTGTTTACTCAAGGGACATCAGGTGACTGCTGCAGCCAATCATTGGCAACTGAGTGTCTGTAGAATTCAAGTTCCATCCAAGCAAAAGATAGGAGATTGTTTATTTCTTTCTGTTCAGATACAATGGGGCCACTGCAGTCAATCAGTCGATGCTGATTCACTGCAGCAGTCAACAGATTCCCCCACAAGAAGAGGAAGCCAGGAGACTTGTAAAGGACACCAGCAGGAATATGGGGGATTTGGAGGGGGTTGTTACCCCTCGGGGGTCTGCCGCAGGGTTCCAGCGCCCTCTGCTGGAATAGCGCTGCTCTTCTCCTCCCTTTCCGGGGCTACTGCTTGAGCACATGAAACTTCAACTCCAAACCTGTTTCTGCTGGAGAGACTGCAGGGAGCATGCTCCTCCCCTCAGCCAATCACCATGCTTCTGTGTCCTGCCAATCAGGACTGCCCTGCTATGATATAAACTTCCTGTTTCCAGTCAGTCGGGGCCAGGGCAACCTCTCCCTAGTGGAGCTGCCATTTCTGGTCTTGTCAGGTCTTTCCTTATTTGGCTTGTTACCTGATTTCTGTGTGTTCCTTCCCACAGATTCCTGCCCTGCCGGCTCCTCGCTGACTTCCGTGTTCCTGGCTGGTTTCCCGGACCTCTTCCAAGCGGATTGCTGTCTCAAGCCTGGCTCCGGATTCCCCGTGTTCCTGGTTCCCCGTTTCCGATTCTATACCCGGTTGCTGTATTGTTTCCCACGTTGCCTTGGGTCGGTTTAACACCCGTGTCCGCTTCATCGGTCCCCCGAGGTTGGTACCGGCGGTATCCCTGTATAGGGGTTAAGCGCTCCGGGGCCTCCTTCGGTGGTGTTCCGGTGCTGTGACCGTGTGGCCCTCCCCTGGGGCGTGGGTGTGTGTGTTGTTCAAATAAACCTGTTGACTCTACTATACTGGTCCGCCTCTCTGTCATCCCGGTATCATCATCCCGGTATCAGCATCCGCACTACGCGGTCCAGTGGGTCCACGTGTGGAGTCCGTCAGTAGGACGTGACAGGGGTCCTGTATGCTGGTATAGTATGGTGTTTTTTTCTTTATCTTATGATCATCATACACCCATTTATAGTCTAGTTTATAGTCTAAAGGACAATCTCTTCCAGAACAACTCTCACCGGGAAAAGATCACCTATCCAATTTTTTTCCAGTTGGTGCTTAGTAATACTGTGGAAATAGGCAAGAATAAAGTTCAAGCTGTTCCTTGTGGGATCTTGCTCTAGTTTTAATGCCACTGCATATTTTGGGCTATGAGATGCACTCTTTTTCCTCCAAAATTTGGGGTCTGGCTGTGCCTGTAAGGGGAGGCAGCAGTGGTGGAGTGGGTCAATGGTGGCAGGAGTGTGTTACTGGAGGTAGGAGCAGGCTGCAACAGTGGCTGCCGGTGATCATGTGTGCCCGCTGTTAATGTAAATTTAATATTCACTGCTCCCCCATGCCCATCACCTCTCAGCACTGAAGCTGGCACTGAGAGGTGGGAGGGATGATGGGTGGGTAAGTGACATATGTTAAATTTTCTTAAACAGTGGGCACATGTGATCATCCGCTGCTACTGCCACTGTTAAAGAAAGTGGATATTCACTGCTTCACAAACACACTGCATGGGTGCAATGAATATCCAGGTAGGCAGCAGCGGATGGATGATTATACTCACCATCCTTCGCTCCCCAGCAGCACAATGTCTTCTCATGCCAGCAGCTCATGGCATGTAAAGCGTGGTGCATAACAATGATGTAATCGCTGCTTGCTTAGTCTGGTCAGCTGCCGGCATGAGAAGACATTACGCTGCAGGGCAGCAAAGGACAGTGAGTATAATAATTTATTCTTTTATGGGGGCCATATACCAGGACGGGGAATATATATACCAGGATGGGGGTCATGCATCAGGATGGGGGGCATATACCTGGATGGGGGCCACATACCAAGATGAGGGACATATACAAAAATGAGGGACATATTCCAGGATGAGCACCATATATCAGGATGGGGGATCATAAATACCAGGATGGGGGCCATACAGTAGGATGGGGATCATATAGCAGGATGAGGATCATATCTACCAGGATGGGGAACATATAAGAGGATGGGGAACGTATACCAAATTGGAGTACATATTTATCAGGATTGGGAACATTTACCAGGATGGGGGACATATATAAGGTGTGTATATATATATATATATATACATATAAAAGGTATCTTGAAGTGGCTGAGGATGTTGGACATTAGTACAGAATTTGGGGATATTGCCCCCATAACAGTGTCAGCAGCAGATTTCCCCCTTAACAGTGTGTCATGACCACATTTTTCTTCAAATTTTATTTTCCTCCTCTAAAACATTGGTCCCTCTTATGGTCTGGTGCATCTTGTATTCCAAAAATTATGGTATTTAACCCCTTCACGACCTATGACGTCGTGGGACGTCATAGAAGTCGATGCGTTCCCGACCTATGACGTCCCACGTCGTCATGGCAGGATCGCGTTCCCGCGGCACCGGTGATCGGGGCCGGTGACATGTCACTGGTCCTGCGGGAACATGAGGACCTGTACTTTGTCCTGGGGGGGTGGCTTTTTCCCCCTCGTGGCTGAATTCGCTCTGATTGGCAGTTTAATCTGAACTACCAATCAGAGCGATTCTCCCCTCCAAATCTGATTGGATTTCTCCAATCAGACTTGGAGGGGTGGGTGCGCGGGTGCCCTCCCCTCCTCAGCCCCTCCGACTCCCAAGTTAACCCCCCCACCCACCACCGGCACCGATCCCCTCTCAGCAGCCTCCCGCATGCAGGCACCGGCGCGGTCTGACGCCGGTGGGTGCCTAGTGCCCCGTAACCCTCCTGCCCCTCCTGCCCCGGGTGCCCAGGTGCCCGGGTGCCCTAGTGCCCCCCCGTGTCCCCTCTCACCCGTCCTCCGTAGTCCTCCGTGGTGCCGCGGCTCCTCGGTGTGGCGCTCCTCCTCTTCTCCCAGGCTCCTCCTCCTCACTGGAGGATCTTGAGAGAGAGGTAAGTATGTGTGTGTGTGTGTATATGTGTATGTGTGCGTGTGCATGGGTGCATGCATGGGCGCATGGGTGCGTGCATGGGTGCAAAGATGGATGGGTGCGTGGAGGGATAGGCGCATGGGTGCGTGCATGGATGGATGGACGCATGGGTGCGTGGATGGACGCATGGGTGCGTGGATGGATGGACGCATGGGTGCGTGGATGGATGGACGCATGGGTGCGTGGATGGATGGGCGCATGGGTGTGTGCATGGGAGCATGGGTACGTGCATGGGAGCGTGGGTGCAAAGATAGATGGGTGTGTGGATGGATAGGCGCATGGGTGCGTGCATAGATGGATGAGCGCATGGGTGCGTGGATGGATGGGCGCATGGGTGCGTGCATGGATGCGTGGATGGATGGGTGCATGTGTGGATGGATGGGCGCATGGGTGTAACAAGGGATCTAGTGTCCTCTTGTTGTAGTCACTGGTGTCAGTCATGGTGCACTGTATGGCAATGATCTGCCATACCGTGCACCATGACTCTGACCCCAGAGACTACAACAAGAGGACGCTTGATCCCTTGTTGTAGTCTCTGGGGTCACAGTCATGAAGCACGGTACGGCAGATAATTGCCATACACTCCACCATGACTGACCCCAGTGACTATAACAAAGGATCAAGTGTCCTCTTGTTGTAGTCTCTGGGGTCAGAGTCATGGTGCACGGTACGGCAGATAATTGCCATACAGTACTTCATGACTGTGACCCAGAGACTACAACAAGGGATCAAGTGTCCTCTTGTTGTATTCACTGGGGTCAGTCATGGTGCACTGTTTGGCAATGATCTGCCGTACCGTGCACCATGACTCTGATCCCAGAGACTACAACAAGAGGACACTTGATCCCTTGTTGTAGTCTCTGGGGTCACAGTCATGAAGCATGGTACGGCAGATAATTGCCATACAGTCTTTCATGACTGTGACCCCAGAGACTACAACAAAGGATCAAGTGTCCTCTTGTTGTAGTCACTGGTGTCAGTCATGGTGCACTGTATGGCAATGATCTGTCATACCGTGCACCATGACTCTGACCCCAGAGACTACAACAAGAGGACGCTTGATCCCTTGTAGTCTCTGGGGTCACAGTCATGAAGCACGGTACGGCAGATAATTGCCATACAGTACTTCATGACTGTGTCCCCAGAGACTACAACAAAGGATCAAGTGTCCTCTTGTTGTAGTCACTGGTGTCAGTCATGGTGCACTGTATGGCAATGATCTGCCATACCGTGCACCATGACTCTGACCCCAGAGACTACAACAAGAGGACGCTTGATCCCTTGTAGTCTCTGGGGTCACAGTCATGAAGCACGGTACGGCAGATAATTGCCATACAGTACTTCATGACTGTGTCCCCAGAGACTACAACAAAGGATCAAGTGTCCTCTTGTTGTAGTCACTGGTGTCAGTCATGGTGCACTGTATGGCAATGATCTGCCGTACCGTGTACCATGACTCTGACCCCAGAAACTACAACAAGAGGACACTTGATCCCTTGCTGCAGTCTCTGGATGTAGCAGAAGTGATTGAGCGTCGTGGGACCTTCGTTGTGGACTACGTCGGAGGCGATCGAGCGTCGTGGGACCTTCGTTGTAGACTACATCGGAGGCGATCGAGCGTCGTGGGACCTTCATTGTGGACTACGTCGGATCTTTATAATAAAGATGGAGTCCGAATTTTGTTTGTGTTTTTTTTTCAAATAAAAAGATTTTTCTCTGTGTGTATTTTCTGACTATTTACCAGAGATTCCTAATGGCGGGTCTAACATTGGCCCTATATTATGAATCTCGGGCTTAGTGCCAGCTGCCAATAAAAAGCTGGCATTAACCCCTTTATTACCCAGTTAGCCACCGGCACCAGGGCAACTGGAAGAGCATGGGTACAGTGCCAGAAAATGGCGCTTCAATGAATGCGCCATTTTCTGGGGCGGCTGCGGGCTGCAATTCACAGCATGGGGGGCCCAGAACACTTGGGCCTCACTATGCTGAGGATTCCAGCCCCCAGCTGCCTAGTTGTACCTGGCTGGACCAAAAATATGGCGGAGCCCCACATAATTTTTTTTCTAGGATTAGTTCTAGAAATTTAAAAAAAATGGGCTTCGCTGTATTTTTGGTTCCAGCCAGGTATGACGAGGCAGCTGGGGGTAGGTGGCAGTTCGTAGCTGCCAAGTTGTACCTGGCGGACCAAAAATATGGCGGAGCCCTATGTCATTTTTTTTCTAGAAATAATTCTAGAAATAAAAAAAAAATAGGCTTCGCTGTATTTTTGGTTCCAGCCAGGTATGACGAGACAGCTGGGGGCTGGTGGCAGTCCGTAGCTGCCACGTTGTACCTGGCTGGACCAAAAATATGGCAGAGCCCCATGTAATTTTTTTTTAAATTCTACAAATAAAATGACATGGAGCTTTGCCGTATTTTTGGTTGCCAGCCAGGTACAACTTGGCAGCTAGGGGGCTGGAATCCTCAGCATGGAGAGACCCAAATGTTTTGGGTCCCCTATGCTGCGAATTGCAACTACTAGACTAGTATGTTTTTCACAAAAAGTTTCTTTATTAATTTATACGGCTCAATTTGTGAAGCACATGGGGGTTCAAAGTGCTCACTGTGCATCTAGATAGGTTCCTTGGGGGTTCTAGGTTCCAAAATGGGGTCACTTGTGGGGGAGCTCCAATGTTTAGGCACACAGGGGCTCTCCATACGCAACCTGGTGTCCGCTAACAATTCCAATTGTTGGCAAACACCAGGTTGCGTATGGAGAGCCCTGTGTGCATAAACATTGGAGCTCCCCCATAAGTGACCCCATTTTGGAAACTAGACCCCCCAAGGAACCTATCTAGATGCATAGTGAGCACTTTGAATCCCCAGGTGCTTCACAAACTGATCCGTAATGAGGTAAAAATACTTTTTTTTCCACACAAATTTTCTTTTTTAATTTGTACGGATCAATTTGTGAAGCACCTGGGGGTTGAAAGTGCTCACTATGCATCTAGATATGTTCCCTGGGGGGTCTAGTTTCCAAAATGGGGTCACTTGTGGGGGAGCTCAAATGTTTAGGCACACAGGGGCTCTCCATACGCGACCTGGTGTCCGCTAACAATTCCAATTGTTGGCAAACACCAGGTTGCGTATGGAGAGCCCCTGTGTGCCTAAACATTGGAGCTCCCCCACAAGTGACCCCATTTTGGAAACTAGACCCCCCAGGGAACATATCTAGATGCATAGTGAGCACTTTGAATCCCCAGGTGCTTCACAAACTGATTCGTAATGAGGTAAAAATACTTTTTTTTCCACACAAATTATCTTTTTTAATTTTACGGATCAATTTGTGAAGCACCTGGGGGTTCAAAGTGCTCACAATGCATCTAGATATGTTCCCTGGGGGGTCTAGTTTCCAAAATGGGGTCACTTGTGGGGGAGCCCCAATGTTTAGGCACACAGGGGCTCTCCAAATGCGACATGGTGTCCGCTAACAATTTGAGGTGATTTTCCATTCAAATTGTTAGCGGACACCATGTCGCGTTTGGAGAGCCCCTGTGTGCCTAAGCTTTGGAGCTCCCCCACAAGTGACCCCATTTTGGAAACTAGACCCCCCAGGGAACTTATCTAGATGGGTGGTGACCATATTGAACCCCAGGTTCTTCACAAATTAATCCATAAAAATGAAAAAAAATAATTTTGTGGGAAAAAAAGTATTTTTTAGTTTTTACGGATCAATTTGTGAAGCACCTGGGGATTCAAAGTGCTCACAATGCATCTAGATATGTTCCCTGGGGGGTCTAGTTTCCAAAATGGGGTCACTTGTGGGGGAGCCCCAATGTTTAGGCACACAGGGGCTCTCCAAATGCGACATGGTGTCCGCTAACAATTTGAGGTGATTTTCCATTCAAATTGTTAGCGGACACCATGTCGCGTTTGGAGAGCCCCTGTGTGCCTAAGCTTTGGAGCTCCCCCACAAGTGACCCCATTTTGGAAACTAGACCCCCCAGGGAACTTATCTAGATGGGTGGTGACCATATTGAACCCCAGGTTCTTCACAAATTAATCCATAAAAATGAAAAAAAAAAACAATTTTGTGGAAAAAAAAGTATTTTTTAATTTTTACGGATCAATTTGTGAAGCACCTGGGGGTTCAAAGTACTCACAATGCATCTAGATATGTTCCCTGGGGGGTCTAGTTTCCAAAATGGGGTCACTTGTGGGGGAGCCCCAATGTTTAGGCACACAGGGGCTCTCCAAATGCGACATGGTGTCCGCTAACAATTTAGGCTGATTTTCCATTCAAATTGTTAGCGGACACCATGTTGAGTTTGGTGAGGACCTGTGTGCCTAAACTTTGGAGCTCCCCCACAAGTGACCCCATTTTGGAAACTAGACCCCCCAGGGAACTTATCTAGATGGGTGGTGAGCATTTTTAACCCCCACATGCTTTACAAATTGATCTGTGCATATGGAAAAAGTACTTTTTCTTCACAAAAATGTTCTTTTAGCCTCAATTCTTTCATTTTCGCATGGGTAACAGGATAAAATTCATCCTAAAATTTGTTGGGCAATTTCTCCTGAGTACACCGATACCTCATATGTGGTCATAAACCACTGTTTTGACGCGCGGCAGGGCTTAGAAGTGAAGGAGCGCCATTTCACTTTTTGAATGGAAAATTAGCTCCAAAAGTCAAATTGCGCTCTTTCCCTTCAGAGCCCTGCCGTGCGCCCAAACCGTGGTTTATGATCACATATGAGGTATCGATATACTCAGGAGAAATTGCCCAACAAATTTTATGATCCATTTGATCTTGTTGCCTATGTGAAAATGAAAAAATTGAGGCTAAAAGAACATTTTTGTTATAAAAATTAAAATATCCATTTTTTTGTTTCCAATTTGCTTAGTTCCTGTGAAGCACCTGAAGGGTTAATAATCTTCTTGAATGTAGTTTTGAGTAGCTTGAGGGGTGCAGTTTTTGGAATGGTGTCACTTTTGGGTGTTTTCTGTCATGTACACCCTCAAAAAGACTTCAAATGTGATGTGGTCACTAAAAAAATGGTTTTGTAAATTTTGGTGGAAAAATGAAAAATTGCTCATGAACTTTGAACCCTTACAACTTCCTAACAAAATTTATTTTTTTTCCAAAATTGTGCTGATGTAAAGTAGACATGTGGGAAATATTATTTCATAACTATTTTGTGTCACATAACTCTCTGGTTTACCAGAAGAAAAATTCTAAATTTGAAAATTGCAAAATTTTCAAAATTTTTGCTATATTTTTGATTTTTTCACAAATAAACGCAAAAACTATCGACCTAAATTTAATACTAACATGAAGCCCAATATGTCACGAAAAAACAATCTCAGAATCACTAGGATCCGTTGAAGCGTTCCCGAGTTATAACCTCATAAAGGGACACTGGTCAGAATTGCAAAAAATGGCAAGGTCTTTAGGGTCAAATTAGGCTGGGTCATGAAGGGGTTAATATTATGCCATGGCTTTCAATAACTAGCACCTTTTCTATAACTAGATGAATATACAGTACAATGATCAGAGGGCATTATTAATCAGAGATAGGCTGCTCAATTGCAGGAGGTTATGTATTTCTTGTAAATATAATTTGAAAACCTGGGACCATATTCAGAGATCTGACAAGTCTGGTGTGGCGCCCCTCTGGAGGGATGCCACAGGTTGGTACTGCACCCCAAACAGAAGGTGTGGTGCCTCCGTAGTTGTGGATAAGGAAGAAAATACAGAATCTGCACCTAAGACATGCTCATAGGACACCTTAGCACAGGGGACTGGTATTCAGTAGGTCCCAGGGGGATGGAGCCTAGAAGAGCAGGTAGATGTGAGTGACAGTAACAGAGAGTAGTCGGATGGTGACAGAGGAGCAGAGCAGACAGACGCAGGGGACCCTGCGGTCGTGACAGGAGGGCACCTCTAAGGAGAGGGGTGACCCAGACAAAGAAGGGGACACTCCAGGACTGGTTGGGGCCGACTGGAGAGTCCAGGTCATCACCGGTATTCTGGAGCCGAGGCAATTTGATAGGTTTATCCCAAACTGCAGACCAGCACATTGTGGGCCCTCATAAGGGAGCCACGACACCCACCAAGAGCCTAACCACAGTCCCATAGCTAGGTCCAAGACGCCAAGAGATAATTGAAACTTAAGGTAACAGACCTGGGGACTGGAAACCTGACTTAAGTATGGGAGGACAGTTAGCCAAGAGCCTTTGGGAGTAGAGACCAAGAAAGCTATTATAGAGACACCTCTGATAGATTCTGGAAAAGTCTCCAAAATCTGTGGCTACAACCCCAGTGAATCAGACTGTACCATGTACCTTATTCACCTGGTACCAGTAAAGAACTGTTTGAGGTAATCTGGTCTCTGCATCAATTCTTCATCGGCTGGGAGGCTCCTACAGCACCACAGAGCCAAGGACTACGACTCCTCTCATCCTCCCTGCTACCCTGAGGTAAAGCTCCGCCTGTAGGGAGCTGTACTACCAAAGCTGCTTCACCATCACCTCAGCGGCTGACTGCAGCGCTGGTAATCACATTACCAGGTACCACAGGTGGCGTCACGTTTCCCTATCCCCAAGTTCCCCCTCATTCCTCATCCACCAATTGAGTGCCGAGGGCACGGAACCGAGACTGACCAGCCGTGTTCCCCACCGAAGCCACCATCCCGGTATTCGAGCAACCCCTTCCCTGCCGGCCTGACTCACTGGCATAGACCCGGCCAACTTCTCTCCACCCTAGTTGATTGAAATGTCTCTTCCATTGGTGTATATAGGGAGAGCACTGTGATTAAACTGGAGCAGTGTGGGGAGAAGCAGGCTGATGGCGCCGGACTGTTCTCATCGCTCCCTATAGTGGGAAAAGTAAACCATTATAACATGAGATACCTGACCACGGAATGGTACTTAGAAATCCCAACACGTTTTGTTGTCGCTCCCCCTACTTATAGTCCTAATTAACTTTTCAAATTATGTTTTCTATTTAATCTTAGAAGTCTCTAAAACGAGAACATTTGAAGCCAGACTGTGATTGTAACTTACCGTATATACTCGTGTATAAGCCGACCCGTGTATAAGCCGACCCCCCTACTTTTGCCCCCAAAATCTGGGAAAACCTATTGACTCGTGTATAAGCCGAGGGTGGACCCCAGCACAGGTATACAGCCCCCAGCAGTGTGGTATACAGCAGCCTCCCCAGTGGTATATACAGGCCCCAGCAGTGTTACAGCAGCAGCCCCAGTGGTAGTATACAGCAGCCCCAGAGGTATAAACAGCCCCAGTGGTAGTATACAGCAGCCCCAGTGGTAGTATACAGCAGCCCCAGTGGTAGTATACAGCAGCCCCAGTGGTAGTATACAGCAGCCCCAGAGGTATAAACAGCCCCAGTGGTAGTATACAGCAGCCCCAGATGTATATACAGCCCCAGTGGTAGTATACAGCAGCCCCAGAGGTATATATAGCAGCCCCAGTGGTAGTATACAGCAGCCCCAGAGGTATATACAGCCCCAGTGGTAGTATACAGCAGCCCCAGAGGTATATACAGCCCCAGTGGTAGTATACAGCCGCCCACCCACCACCCCCATCAGTATACAGGCCCCCCCATCAGGATCCAGGGCCCCCCTCCTTGCTCCGCAAAACCTGCAATGGAAAATCATTATACTTATCACTGTCCTGTTGCCGCCCGACCGCCGATGCCATCGCGATCCCCGTCTTCTTCCATCGTCTTCCGGTTTCCTGTGGTCGGTGCAGGCAATGACGTCATTGCCTGTGACCACAGAAAGCCAGGAGAAGAAGGGGATCGCGATGGCAGCGGCGGACCGGCGGCGACAGGACAGTGATAAGTATAATGATTTTCCTTTGCAGGTTTTGGGGAGCAAGAAGGGGGAGCCCTGGATCCTGATGGGGGGCCTGTATACTGATGGGGGTGGCGGGGCGGGCGACTGTATACTACCACTGGGGCTGTATACTCGCGTATAAGCTGAGGGGGGACTTTTCAGCCCAATTTTTGGGCTGAAAAACTCGGCTTATACGCGAGTATATACGGTAATCCTTTTATGTGACAAAGGCTTGAAATAATGTATTTATGTATTTGTCGTTAAATTTGCAAAGTGCAAGCAAGCATAGCAAGCAAATAAAACAGAACTGTAAAGGGAAAAAGTATGTGGCATTAATGAATATGTCAAGAAAGAACTTGAGCGTATTTGACAATATATCAATCTGTTAGAAGTTTTCTTTAACATAGTAAATGTCATGGAGCATATCATCTACAGTTAGGGCCAGAAATATTTGGACAGTGACACAATTTTCGCGAGTTGGGCTCTGCATGCCACCACATTGGATTTGAAATGAAACCTCTACAACAGAATTCAAGTGCAGATTGTAACGTTTAATTTGAAGGGTTGAACAAAAATATCTGATAGAAAATGTAGGAATTGTACACATTTCTTTACAAACACTCCTCATTTTAGGAGGTCAAAAGTAATTGGACAAATAAACATAACCCAAACAAAATATTTTTATTTTCAATATTTTGTTGCGAATCCTTTGGAGGCAATCACTGCCTTAAGTCTGGAACCCATGGACATCACCAAACGCTGGGTTTCCTCCTTCTTAATGCTTTGCCAGGCCTTTACAGCCGCAGCCTTCATGTCTTGCTTGTTTGTGGGTCTTTCCGTCTTAAGTCTGGATTTGAGCAAGTGAAATGCATGCTCAATTGGGTTAAGATCTGGTGATTGACTTGGCCATTGCAGAATGTTCCACTTTTTTTCACTCATGAACTCCTGGGTAGCTTTGGCTGTATGCTTGGGGTCATTGTCCATCTGTACTATGAAGCGCCGTCCAATCAACTTTGCAGCATTCGGCTGAATCTGGGCTGAAAGTATATCCCGGTACACTTCAGAATTCATCCGGCTACTCTTTTCTGCTGTTATGTCATCAATAAACACAAGTGACCCAGTGCCATTGAAAGCCATGCATGCCCATGCCATCACGTTGCCTCCACCATGTTTTACAGAGGATGTGGTGTGCCTTGGATCATGTGCCGTTCCCTTTCTTCTCCAAACTTTTTTCTTCCCATCATTCTGGTACAGGTTGATCTTTGTCTCATCTGTCCATAGAATACTTTTCCAGAACTGAGCTGGCTTCTTGAGGTGTTTATCAGCAAATTTAACTCTGGCCTGTCTATTTTTGGAATTGATGAATGGTTTGCATCTAGATGTGAACCCTTTGTATTTACTGTCATGGAGTCTTCTCTTTACTGTTGACTTAGAGACAGATACACCTACTTCACTGAGAGTGTTCTGGACTTCAGTTGATGTTGTGAACGGGTTCTTCTTCACCAAATAAAGTATGCGGCGATCATCCACCACTGTTGTCATCCGTGGACGCCCAGGCCTTTTAGAGTTCCCAAGCTCACCAGTCAATTCCTTTTTTCTCAGAATGTACACAACTGTTGATTTTGCTACTCCAAGCATGTCTGCTATCTCTCTGATGGATTTTTTCTTTTTTTTCAGCCTCAGGATGTTCTGCTTCACCTCAATTGAGAGTTCCTTTGACCGTATGTGGTCTGGTCACAGCAACAGCTTCCAAATGCAAAACCACACACCTGGAATCCACCCCTGACCTTTTAACTACTTCATTGATTACAGGTTAACGAGGGAGACGCCTTCAGAGTTAATTGCAGCCCTTAGAGTCCATTGTCCAATTACTTTTGGTCCCTTGAAAAAGAGGAGGCTATGCATTACAGAGCTATGATTCCTAAACCCTTTCTCCGATTTGGATGTGGAAACTCTCATATTGCAGCTGGGAGTGTGCACTTTCAGCCCATATTATATATATAATTGTATTTCTGAACATGTTTTTGTAAACAGCTAAAATAACAAAACTTGTGTCACTGTCCAAATATTTCTGGCCCTAACTGTACATTACAATAAAACCAGAAAGAATCATACAAGTCTTGCAATTGCAAATCATTTTTGACAACTTTCCCTTATATAATAGATAGAAAGGAGACGATCTCTTTAAATTTAAATTTTCTGACTGAATTTGTCCCAAAAATTCTATTCACAGCTAATACATTTGCGTAAATCTCAATACTGAAAAGCTTGTAATTGCTCGGAAAAAACACGTGAGGTAGAGGAGAGCAAAAGAAAGATAGAGGACATTGCTGACCATAACAGTTTACACAATACATAAGAGTAAGAGAGGATCTCGCTAATCATAAGAGCTTATGTAAAGGAGTGGAAAAGCAGCCCGCATTCCCCCTTCAAGAGAATGTGGTTATATAATGCATTGCTATATTTTAAATGTGAGTATGCCTATTTGGTGAATTGCATGCACTTGGTTGGTATGGGTAGGGTTAATAGTTGGGGTCATCAGTGGATGAGAGGATTTACATGGGCACTTGGTAAGCAGCTTCCTGTTTATTGTCAGATAGGGATTAGCATTGAAAAGTGAAAGAAGTAAAAGACCTATGGTCTTGTAAGGAGGTGGACCAGCGGAGTCATGTTTATCTTCTGAAAACAACAATGGTTTTAATGCAAGTGTGTTTTATATGCTGTAGCAGACAGGCTAATGTATAAGATGGATAATGGTATGTGGTCCACAGTAGTGGCCACAAGAGGTCATTGTCTCCTTGTTTCTTTGTTAAAATTTCCCTGTGGGTTGTAGGATATTATGTTTAGGCTTTACAGGGTTATTATATAGACAGCCAGGGAGGGAGAGGAGTGTTAGAGTTTCAGGAAAGAGTAGTTCCTGCTTTAGAGGAAAATTGGGTGGTGGATGTGAAGGAGAAAGGACATGTAGAAAGGGTGTGTGAAGACTGGGCTCAGGTACAGAGTTAGCTCTTCAGGGGCGGAAACATCTTAGAGGACTTCTATGAGGCAAGTTTGTGAAAAGTGCAGAGAGAGTTTCAGAACAGCAAAAAGGAGACCCTAGTGTAGAAGGAATGGCCAGCCAAAAACATTGGCAAAGGGGAAGTGGCTCTGGTTGTCCCTGATAAAGAATCAAAGCAGTGTCGGAGGTATAGTAGTTAGTAGTCACAGCAACACACCTGGACCCAGGTGGCTTTATATGGCCAGGACGTGGACCATAGAGCCTTCCCCCCCACTTCATTATAGCCTCTGTTGAAGAGAATAAGATTTAATTTGTAACTCTCACTAAAGAGCCGGTTGCCGGTTGCTTGTGTGGAGCCCACTGGGACGGGGTACTCGGTACCGGACCGGGGTACTGCTGGGGGATGTCACGGCGGTCCTGGTCCGGACCGTGTCCCGGGCCCGCACAATAAAATGGGGGTTATCTACAGGGGATTTGTCACTTGTGACGCCACCCACTATATGCGGCCAGTGATGGGGCCGCCGCTGCTGCAGAACCTCCGGGGATGATGGGATAGCAGCTTGGATGAAATAGTCCCAGTGGGTAGAACTGGGTTCTCAGGGGCAGTGATGATTAAAGTTGGTGATGGTTATTGTAGGCTTTGCAGGGAAAAAGGGGATGATAAGGAGATGGCTCCTGACAGGGTCAAATGGAGGACTCACAGTACGTGATACCTGAAATCAGACACAGACAATGTAGCAGGGTTCACCCGGGTTTACTGTTCTTATTCTTCTGTCAAACAAGGCACGGTATAATACAGTTCTTTACAGCTTTGCTATATTGAATCCGGTATACTGAACCCACTGCAGCCAGGTTATCTCTCCTAGACTCCTCAGTCCTTCTACGTGTCCTTTCAGGCTATTTCTCAGTGTTCCTCCTTAAAGTGGATTGCGAAGCGGCAGCTCGGTCCCTATTAACAGCTTCCCCCTAATTCAGTGGGCGGTAAGCCGGGTCCTCTCAGTCGCTGCTGTGCCCCAATCCTCTGGTGGGAATACAGATCTGGAGTCTGTGTTCCCCGTCAGTTTGTCTGGAGCGCTGGGTATATCTTCAGCCTCCCTCAGAGCTGACACTCTGGTTTTAGCCAAACCACAGGTATCCCTATCTCTCAAGAGATTACCGGGTCCTTTCCTTCCCGTGTAACTTCCTAATATAATAAGGGAGGCTCCTCTGTCAGTTAGTTGCTGGCCTGCTTATCTTCCCTGGACCTGATGGTACTGGTCTTGTCTTTGCTGCTCGGCACCTGCCTACTCCTACTCCTTCATCTGTTCCTCTCAGCCTACTACGGCCTACTCTTGGTCTTTTCAGTTCAGCTCACTCTGGCCTACTCGCTAACCGCTTCCTGTTTCTCCCTTATATACTCATCCGTTATCATGACTAAGCTCATCCACTCATATCTAGCCTACTACCCCTTGCCTGCCTAGAGTCCCAGGCTCCGGGTTAGGTCCCCATGACAGTGGATATGTGTGTTGAGGTGTTTGTTAAACAAACTGTCTACCCTCCTGCCTAGCTGCAGTTACTACCTGTGGCCACCCTGGTTGCAGGGGCGCCACACTTGCAAAGAGAAAATGGGAAGATGCTTTGCTTGTTACTCTCTGTATTCAAGTATATCTGAATATAAAAACATAGTTGTTTTAAAGCCATAAACTGATTTCTTTATTGCGGGTACTAAAAGAAATGATACCACACCATGTGCAACCCCAGTGAAGATGAAGGACCTAGACTCAGAGGTACCAACACAACAACCCCACACTCAACATAATTTTCTTTAGCATTCCAGGATGCAGAAAACACAGAACTCACCCATGGCTACCACCCTGTGCACATTTATAGGCTAAACATATGAAGACTTGCATGAACTGGTGTGTGTAAAAACGAAATTCCATCAGTAGAAGGGAAATCAGACCAGACGTCAGATAGTATGTTGTAAAGTAGAGCAAAGATAAGAAGAAGAAGGCTGAGGTCCTTAACCCAGGCTAGGAAGGCCCAATTAACGGAACAGGGAATCGCTTAGGGATGCAGCAGGACAAGGTCCTTTTCACAGTCTGGGAAGGCCCTATTAATTAAATGGGGAATCGCTCAGAAGAGCAGCAGGATGACGTATTTAGTTAAGATAGGCGAACTTTTCCCAAACATGTGTGTCAATTTCAAATTTCAGCACGAACGTTGCAGATTTGATTTGTGATCAGAAACCCGAGCAATTTACAATAGAAGAAAAAACGGCGAACGCACCTTTGTTCAGGAAAAAAGTTTGAAATTTAAAATGGCCCTAAAACTTTCCTTGATTGTTTGGGGCCAAAACGCTCGCTGGAAGACCCCCCTGGCTGGGAATAACGTATAACCATTTTCTTTCAACCTGTAGATATTTTTGAGCTTTAAAATTATTTTTTTAAGCTTCTTGGAGTTTGCTGCAGGGTGTAAATTTTGGAAACAGTGACAAATGTGACAGCAATTGGGAAGTCTAAAGGGGGTGTCACACGCGTCAATGTCGTCAGCGAGATGATCGCTGACGACATTGACGGCTGATTGCTGGTGAGCCGTCACACAGACAGACTCACCAGCGATCAATTGACCAGTGACATCATGGAAACGATTTAAATATCGTTTCCACGATGTCCTGCTCCCGCTGCCAGCCTGCTGGAAGCGGGAGCAGGCTGGTCTCCAAGGTAAACTGCGGGTAACTAGGCAGCGCGCGCTGCCTAGATACCCGACGTGTACCTTAGTTACCAGCCTCCTCCGCTCACCGGGTGAGCGGAGGAGGCTGGTAACTAAGGTACACGTCGGGTATCTAGGCAGCGCGCGCTGCCTAGTTACCCGCAGTGTACCTTGGATACCAGCTCCCAGCGCTTGTGAGAGGCGCTGGGAGCTGGAATATCGCTAGTCCCGGTGTCACACGCAGCAATGCTGCGTGTCCACCGGGCGTCAATCGCCAGGTTTCAGAGCTGGTTCTGAAACCTGGCGATCATCAACCAGCGATTTATCGCTGGTTGATGCAGTATGTCACACGCGTCAATATCGCTGCAACGTCACGTGCAGCCGATATCGTGCAGGCGATATTGACGCGTGTGACACCCCCTTAAGAACCTTACAATGTCCTTTAAACATTTGTTTAAGAGAGCTTATTATTTTATTGATCACTAAACTGGTTGACTGTAACATTTCCTTTCCCCTCTTCCTCTTTATAGATTTCCTAATGTTTCCATTTCCTTTCCCTTCCCTTCATTTTTCTTCTGTACCCTTACTCAAATTAATAAAAATATTTGAACAAAAAACAAAGCTCTACTCTTAGGTTACAAAAAGATACCTTACTAATCATAATAGTTTACACTCTAATTAAGAGATAGAGAAAAGACTCTACTGGTCATTTGAGCTTACACTCTACAGACGAGAGACTTACTCAATGACTCTGAAAATGGGAAAAAATCTACTGTACAAACTGCGCTCTATTGGGAACCGCTGATCTGTGATGACCATCACTGTACAATGTATGATACTCCGTAATATGCCATAGGTGCAGGTCATTACGGGGAGGCCCGTGCGGCCATTCAAAATAATGTATTCTGCTCTCTGATGCTTCAGCAATATGGGAAGGAATTGTGCAAGGCAAGATTTCTTTTTATATGAACTGCAAATCGAATCTTAAAATGTTTGAAATTGAAGAATTTCAAGAAGTGTGTCTCAAACTTAATCCTTAATAATAATAATAATAATAATAATAACAACATCAATCTGATCATTGCTAACAGCAACAAACAAAAACTATGATTACATTTTATTAAAAAATTGCTTTTCATTTCTATAAAATCATCTTTATATGCCAACAAATAAAACAACATCATTGTTAACATGCATTAAGCAAAAAGACTATTTACATGAGTACCGCACTCAGTTTATCTCGTGCTTGACTTCATCATGGGTCAGTGAATCCAAAATGTTGCTTGGACAAAACAAAGTGAGTGAGAAACAGAGAATAGCTGAAATGTGTTCCCATGGAACAAGGGTGAATAGTACGTCATGACTAATAACCACTCCAACCTATTGGCTCGAAAGGAGTAAGATGAGCTGCAGTTGTTTTTAATCATGTGTTTGTTTTTAGCAATATATGTATTGAATGAAGTTTTCTCATTTTACCTCCTTGGAGCTATGTGCTGGACTATTCACCCTTGGTCCTTGAGAACAAATTACAATTATTCAAAAATAAGCAAATAAAATTCTGTATTAAATATACATATGTAGATAAAGAAAAAACTATTTTTGTTATGTTTTTAACAATGTTGGCTCATTCTGTATGGCAATGCACAGAAGCAGCTCTACTCCAAGCTTTGCCATTTAGGTTTTCCCTTCAAAATCAAGGGAGCAGATTTCAACACACGGAGTCTGAAGAACATTCAAAAGAGAAGAAATGTAATACAACCATGTTCATGAGTCCTAAGAGGGTAAGGGTAGGGACAGTCAATGACAAACCTTTGCTAGATTGAATTGTTGAGCAAGAAGGAAGATTCACAGTGCCCAAATCCAATCCTGTTATCATGACAGCTGGACCAGGGCAGTCTTCACTTCTGAGGACAGGATCCTCTACCTGGCATCTTAATCATCTCTGGTGATTACTGCAATGTCATGATATTGTGACATAACACACAGCATAACGTTGGGTTAGCACTGGTGCATGGGCTTCATGCAACATCTGTCATAGGGTCTAGTAAATGGCAGAGGCATCCAGGATGTTGGGCCAAGGATGCCGGCCACAGAAGTGAAGATGGAAGATCAGAATGGACACCAGACCAGGGAAGAATTAATCTATTTGCCAACAATAATATGTAGTTCAGTTTCCATATCTACAGAGAATGGAGAAGTAACTGGTAGATATCAAATTGTCCACATACAAAGCAGAGAATTACAAGGTATTCAGGGGCTGGCAAGTCAAAAAAAAAAATTAAAAGAAAAATCTGATCACTTCATTTATTATGAAAATGAACCAAGTATTTACCAAAAAAAGTGATAATCTGAGGTCCTGACTTGTAAGATTTTAAAGTTGTCTTGTTTTCCAGCTGGCGTGGTGACGGTGGATGTTTGATTGGCAGAGGTGGTTACTTAATGACTGTAATTACAAAGAATAACAAACGTGTGGCCAGTCTGTTCTGTGTTACCATCTGCGGCCTGCAAGAACCTGCCAACTGAACTGCTGGCCCTGACTCAGCTGAGGAGAAGCAGGTTAATTGGTATCAACACGTTCCTATAAACATTAGTTAAGGAGAATGAAAGATGTTGTACGTTGAGTAGTGAAAAGAACAGGGCGGTAGAGCCTGATTGGAAAGCACACATACAAGAAAATAGAGAAGGGCAAGAAGGCAGGAAAAAGTCTGCACTATGTAAGCATTAAATCGTTCTGAACATTTCACAGCTATTGAAATATTGAATATGTATTTCCTCTATGTAATCAAGTGAATTGAGTGAACTATGCAATACAAGCAAACACATCACATCGTGTATATATATATATATATATATATATATATATATATATATATATATATATATATATATATACACACACCAACACACTTACCGTATACGAGTATGTGGCGCCCCTGCGGCTAGGCGCCACAAAGTGGTATTGCACTTTATTATAAAAATGTAATATACTTTGTAAGTTGCTAGTTTGGGGTTTAAACCTTATGGAGTCTATTTCTACACTCACTTAGGACCACACCACCTAGAATAGGGGGAACCTGTACTTGGTAGGTCCCTCCCAAAAGGGGGTGGAGCCTAGGATAGAGGAAGAGTGACAGTTGACAGTTTACCTCAGACGGTGCTGGGAAGGCAGACAGAGAGGTCGGGCATGACAGCCCAGCTGAAAGGAGGGTGCACCATCTCTAAGTGGGGACCCAGGACAGAGGGCAACGGACCAGGACTGGTTGGAGCCGGCTGGTCACGTTGGGGAACATCGGCATTGTGGGTAGCCAAAGTAGTCAGGCGTTTATCCCTGGCTATAGACCGACGAGCTGCGGGCCCAATAGAAACGGGTTGCCGTATGCACCACAAGGTACCTCACCCCTCAGGACTGAAAACCGGTTCATGACACTACAGAGAAGGGCCATATATTGCGGTGCTGGAAGGAAGCTTTCTTCGTCCTGTTCTCGAGCATCCTAATAGGACCGGTGGGGCACAAACCTTATCTGCTAGATACAGACCGTGGGACTGGCGGGTGAGCTCTGCAAGGGTGGAAAGTAAGGAAGTTAAACTAACCCAGAAAGCCATAGAAAGAGGACATCTAGAGACTCCATAACAGGGAACCTGGAGCTGGTGACCGACTCCCGGTAAACCGGATTGTACCGTATACCATTAACATCTGCTGGTACCTATGAAAGTGGAGTAAACGTGCTTTGGACTCTGTTTCCCTTACTGAAGTGCCCAGAGGGCTCAGCAACAACAGCAGCTCAGCAGAGGGGTAAGAACTGCAGCATCAACATCTACATCACTGCTCTCCCTCACCATATTCCTACAATTGCTGCCCTGAGGTAAAGCTCCACCTGTGGGGAGCTGTACCACACTTTGCTGCCCCATCCATCACCTCAGCGGCCGGCTGGCAGCGCCGGTACCAAATTACCGGACACTACAGGTGGCGTCACGATCCCCTGTAAGTAATCCCTTAATCCCCCATCATCAACATCTACCCCTTCAATTGATCACCAGGGCACGGCACCGGGGTCCTGACCATCTGTGACTCCCTACACAGCAGACCCGGTGTCCGAGTACCTCACCCACCCTAGCTCTGGTTGACTCAAGTACATATAACATTCGCAAAGTTTATATATGCTTTGTATATATAATAACATTTGTTCAAGAGATTGCAAAGATAAAATCCTCCCATTTGTCAAACTGGTAGTGACATAATGTAATAATGGGGAGAGTCAAGAGGTCCCTTCTGAATCCCTGAATCAGCCAAAAGGCGGTGATTACAGTACATCAGTGAAATCAGTGGGATTGATTCAAACCTGGAGGTGTACACAGTACCCAATTGTAATGCCAGAAGCACAGATTTGCTACCACCTAAGGGTATATTCAGAGTTCGATTTCTCCTTGTTGTCAATTGGAAATCTGTCTGACGTACACACTGCTGAAGGTTTTTCAGTGGAAAAATGAAAACCAATTCAATAAGTCACATCACTTTTTATAGTAGAAACCACAACAGGTAGCCACACATCAATTAGACCAGATGAATAGGGGCTAATTCGCCTAAAGACCTGCAAAAAGTCAAACTGCAAATCGAGATTAAAATATTGAAGAGTCAGGCTCATATTTCTGCTCTGGACTCCAATGAAACTAGATTTTTCAGCCCTAAAATCATTGTCATATGGCGCCTCTGTGGTCTGGTCGCCACAAGGAGTACTGCACCCACTCCACAGGTGTGGTATCCCTGTTCTCAGGGAACCGGGATGATAAGTCTGAGACACAGACCAAGCACCCAACACACCCTTAGAACCCGGACCTGGGGACAGTGGACGGACCCGATAGAGGGAAGGCTCAGTCAAGGGACGGAAAAAGGAAAAAAGTGTGGGTGGGCGGTAGAGAAGTGGGAAGTAGAGAAGAGAGTTGGCCCAGGGACTGGAGCAGTGAGGAGCTCGTCCTGGGTCGGGAGAACGGCAGTCTGCGAGAAAGGCAAGAGGGAGCCCTAGGGACACAGGCAGAGAGAGAGAAAACCACCAGTGCGCCAGAATCCAGATTCGACCAGAGTCTGATGGAAGGGCTGGTTGAGAACCAAGGACCGGTCTTGAGGTGGCAAGGAGGCTCAACACTCCAACCACAGAACCAGAGGCCAAGAGATCTACAACAACTGTGGCTGAAACCCGACACATCCACCAATAAGGTAGCCGTACTAGGGTCAGGGGACTAAGTACCGTGGCTACCGGATTGAGGCTCTGTGCATGGAGGTGCAGGTAGGAGAGGCAGATAGTCAGCACTGGGAGAGAAACCAGAGGGAGAAAGGAACACAAAGAGGTGTCTTGGACAAGCTATCCCGGTTCCTTGAGGACTGTCTGGACTGGAGTTTTGCAGAAGGCAGCACCCGCCGACAATACTTAACCAATCATTGAGTAAACCTGGTACAGAACTCAGAAGATGTGTGAGACTATTTCTTTCTGTGCCAAGTAGCAGCAGAGGCCACCATAGACCTGCCTCAGCAGTAATCCCATCCACCTCTACAGCTAGAATACCCCAACGGCCTACCATAGCCATAGACTATATGAGTTGCCCTGGGGAACTGCTCCACCCGTGGGGAGCGATATCACCTTAGCTGAGCTGTAATTCCATCATCCCCAGAGGTCCCGCACCGCAGCGTCGACCATCAATAGCTGAACATCAAGGGTGGCGTCATGACTTCAACACCCAAAACCTTAATTCCCAAATTTTTATTGACACTGCCAGAGTCACGTAGCCGGGTCTCGACCCCGTGACTCCCCAGCAGTACTGTAGCCCGGTTCAGAGTACCCCACGGCCCTGGGGGGGCATGTCAATCTTGGCATTACAGGTGTTGCCAGGTCTCGTGCGCCTACAGGATTGTGCTAAAAGACTTTGCTGTGAAACCAGAGTAATGACAGCCGCAATAAACTGAAGCAATGTGCTGGCTAGGGGGCGTGCCGCAGTCCCCCATCATGGGCCGGGCCATCACCGAGCAGGAGGAATGTTGTCCACCCCCTTAGTTCATGAAGAGCAATAGGGGCTGCCCAAAAGTCCTGATTGCTTCTCCCTTGGGCGTGGCCGATGGCAAGATGGGAGAGGCCTGTCCATGAAAGAGAGAGGCTGCGAGGAGCACGGAGAGAAGCGTTGCTGGGTGTGTCGCAGGTGAAGTTGCGTGGAGCCCAGTTAGAGCCATGGCGATCAGTGGCCAGAAATTCTGGAGTGTGGGGTGGCAGCAGCGGACTTCCCAGCCAAACGAAGAGGGAGCAAGACCAGTTACCGCTCATGGACCCGGAGTTCCCAAAGGATGAAGTAAGAGAACTGACTCACCGACTTCTCAAGAACCTGATGATAATGGTGGGGCAGTGGAGAAACAACTTGCTGGAGAAAGTGTCCTAGCAGTGGGCGGATTCCCGACCAGTGACTCCAACTCTGGAAGAGCAGGATTGGAACCAAGCACCGGAAAGGACAGCAATGAAGGTATTGAAACTCCCTTCAACTCCCAAGCCCAGTCAGGTGTTTGAAATGGTGATAAACATGCCCCAGGAAGTACGGGCAGAGAGAGAGTAGTGTTCAAGTGGGGAACCCGGGCAAACACTTGATGGGATTACCAGGGGAAGCAAGCGCGGGAGAGGCCCAAATAGAGACAATTAGCTGGGCGAAGCATTGCCGCTGTCGGGTAGCGGTATGGGAGAAAGTAGAAGAGGATCGGCGGGTCCTATGGAGAGAGCTAGAGGAAGGAAATATGCAGGCCAAAGCCCGGGCCCGCAAACTCAGGCCCGCTGACTGGAATCTGCTGAAGCAAGGAAATGTTTTAACCTTTGACCTAAAGAAAGGGTGGGGGTTCATACAAGAGATCGGCGAGTCAACAGAATTGTTTTCACCAGAAGAGACATGGAGTCCAATTTACCAACAGGACACCCTGAGGGTGACTTATACCCTGGTGACTGCGTGTCTTTCACTCAGCATGCAGGTGAGCAGGGACCATGTGCACTCAACGTGAAGAAGGTGTGTGAAAAGAGGCTTTCCCCAACTACTTGCCCGGCAGATTCAACTGTAGATACCAACCATCCAGACTCAGGTCCAAAGGAGGACACAGTCAACCAAGACTCTCATTGGTGGTCTCACTTGGTCTGTAGAACCTGGTGGGGGGCAAGAAAGAGAACTGCCTTAGAAGTGAAAGCAAAGTAGCAGAATGTGTTTGTAGATAATTTTCCTAGTTAGTTTGAATAAGTAGTATGATTGCTTGAGAGCTATTACCTTGTAAAGGTATGTGTGCTTTGAGTGAATAGAAATGCTTAGCTAAAGTGTAAGTTAGCAAAAATACATATGATGTGGACAATATGACCATGGACAATGAGTGGCCAGAACTTTATTGTAAATAGTCAGCACATATCGGTCAGCGTACCAGTGCCTTTTGATTGGTTTGCACCCTACGGGAACCACAAATAAAAATCTGCTTGGCTTGGCCGAAAAAAAATATTTGGTCCATCCTTGCCCTGTTGCCATGCCCAGGGCCTACGATGGGATTTTTTTGGAACCAGGTTCCCCAGTTTTGCACTGAAACACAGTGAAAAGGACACCCGGTGAAGGACTCTCGCAGAATATAGTATGTTGCCCTTCTTTTTCTATTAAGCTGGTTTTTGTAATTTTGTACTGCTTCTTAATGTAATGTTCAAGGAAGAGCCTCCCGGAAGAAGAAATTTTGTTATGATTGTTACTGTTATGCATGCATGCCAAAAATGTGAGTTCTGTGTTAAAACAACTTTTACCCATGCGGTCGCTTGAGGATGTGCTGACCTTTGCCAAGGCAGAAAGTGGCGCCCCTGCGGTCTGGTCGCCACAAGGGGTACTGCACCCACTCCACAGGTGTGGTATTCCTGTTCTCAGAGAAACGGGATGGTAAGTCTGAGACACCCACCAAGCACCCAACACACCCTTAGAACCCGGTCCTGAGGACAGTGGGTGGACCTGATAGAGGGAGGGCTAAGTCAAGGGACAGAAAAAGGAAAAAAAGTGTGGGTAGTCGGTGGAGAAGTAGGAAGTAGAGAAGAGAAGAGAGAGGAGAAAGAGAGATGGCCCAGGGACTGGAGCAGTGAGGAGCTCGTCCTGGGTCAGGAGAACAGCAGTCAGTGAGAAAGGCAAGAGGGAGCCCTAGGGGCATGGGCAGAGAGAGAGAAAAAAAGAAACCTGTGTGCCCGAATCCAGATTCGACCGGAGTCGGACGGAGGGGCTGGTTGAGAACCAGGGACCGGCCCTGAGGTGGCAAGGAGGCTTAACGCTTCAACCAAAGAAACGGAAGTCACGAGATCTACAGGAGCTGTGGCCGAAACCCGAAACATCCGCTGAGAAGGTAGCTGTTCTAGGGTCCGGGGACTAGGTACCCGTCGCCTGCTAAGACCCGTGGCTGTTGCATTGGGGTTCTGTGTGCAGAGGCGCTGGTAGGAGACCCCCATGACTCCCCAGCAGTACTGTAGTTCGGTTCCAAGTACCCTATGGCCCTGGGGGGGGTGTCAGTCACACAGACTTTTATGTAAGTGGATTTTTCTGGCTGAAAATTCGCTATGTAGGAAAAGCTTCTTCAAGCTTCTTGATGCATTTTTGACCTATGGTTTGAGTATGGTATTTTGTGTGTGTTTAATTACAATAGATTGTGTTTTTTGGAGCTTTTCCTTTGCAAAAACTTTCTAAATAAAAAAGACATGAAAAACTGTTTGTGTTGCGATTTACTCAAATAAAATGCTCCAAAGTATTGACATGTTGCTTTTTTAACACATATTTAAAAATATGCATGTAAAAAAATTGGTGTTTTAATAAAGGCCCAAAAGACTTTTTTGGGCCTCCTAGGCTCCAGGGCCTGGGTGTGATTGCAAACCCTACACCTACTGTAGTTTTGTCACTAAGTTGCATGTACCCAACAAACTTTTAAAGCAGAGGGAGCTTCCGGACATGCCCACTTTTTTTCTCCTAAAGTGTCCTTCTTGGAATCTTTTCAGTTGTGTTTTGCAATGAGCTTGACACATGTGTTTTTTTTTTTCCTTTTACTGCATAAACTAGTGATCTTCTTCCAAGCAGAAGCAACCTGATAAATAATCAAGTATTTTAACCATTTAATGTCTTTGGTAACATAAAGCAGTTAGCAGGAAGTCCAAAGGCATATGGTCATTCTTTTCCAGGAAGGTTACCAGAAAAATATGTAATATGCATATACCCTCAGGGCCATATTTACCATTAGGCACCCATAGGCACGTGCCTAGGGTGCCAGGTGTCAAGGGGGCGGCACCAGGGGGAAGTTAAAAAAATTGTTTTTGTTTTTTTTTTTAACTCCCCCTCCCTCCTCCAAACTCTTTATTAAATCCGGAGTGTTTTTGGATGAGGGAGGGGGCCCGGGGGCGCAG